>PVJL010012804.1:0-35287 GCA_004026885.1 Lyroderma lyra | reverse complement strand
TCTTTCTTTGTCAAGTGTTTGTTCTGAAGGGATTTCTGTGCTTGTCATGATGAGTTTCTGCCTGATGTCTCTACATTGGCATCCTTGGTGGTCCATCGGTCATCTCTGTTGTGTTCAGGTTGGGATCTTTTGAGTGTCTCTGTGCTAAGCAGTGTGATGTTGTTCTAGGGGACTCTGTTCCTACAGACATTTGGAATTTTCAAATGGTTCTTTCATGTGAGTTACGGAATTACTGGGTTTCCTCTGGGGCTCTTAGCTGTGCCCCAAGTCCCTCTTCTTGTCACCCCTGAGGTCTGCATTGAGGTCTCTGTACTGTTCAGATTGAAGATAGCTACCGGTCTCTAGGCTAGTGAAATTTTCAGTCAGCTGAAGTTCTCCGTATTGGTCAGTTTGGTGGTCTGCAGGGGATCCCTGCTATTCATCTTGTGGTTCTTGTGAGTGTCTATATCTTCCTGAGGTGGAATATCTGCATACTGTCTTTTTCCGGTCAGATGGGTAGTCTGGTTAAAAACTTGATGCTATTCTGGTTAGGGGTCTACAGGGATGCTCTTTCCAGGTCAGATTTCCGGTTCCATTGTGACCTGTTGCTTGCAATTTTTTCTTTTTGCTTGCAATCTACGTTCTAATCAAAGTTTAATGTTGGAAGGTCTCAAATCTTGTCAGTTGGCGATCATTCAAGTACATTTTTGTTAGGCATGTTGGCATTTTCCAAGGTGTCTCTGTTCCCAGTACCATTTAAATGTGCCCTGGGATTGTCCTGATCAAGTGTGTGGTCTGTTCGAGTCTTTCCAGTGGTCTCGTGTGTGTCTGGGTTCTCTTTTTCAGTGACATTGGAGGTCGGCATTGTGCGGTCTGTTCTGTTCATGTACGGGGGTCTGCTTGAGCTGTCTGTGTTGTTCATGTTGGTGGTCTTCCAGGGTTCTCTCTACTGTTCTTTGGAGAGTTCTGCCAGTGTTTTCTGGCCGGGTTAGTTTGAGAATGTGAGGGAGATCTTTGATCCTGGTCAGGTTAGAGGGTATGCTTGACGCATCTGTGCTGTTCTCATCAGAGATATGTTGATGTCTCCCTTCCGTTCAGAATAATACATGGCTGGGTACTCTGTATTAGTCATGTAGAAGGTCTTTTCGGGTGTCATTCTTGGTACAGCTTTCCTTGTGGTGGTGTTTCTGTGCTTGTCGTGATAAATTTCTTTCTGATATCTGTGTATCGATAAACCTTGAGGTCTGTGAGTGGTTTGTGTTCTGGTTGATACAGGAGCAGTCGAGGGACTTTATGCTAAGCAGGATGGTCTTCTTCTGTGTTGTCCCTGTTTTCGCTTGCATTAGGAAGCTGTGTGGTGTTCATCTTGGTCAAGTTTGGGGGCTGCTGCTTTTCTACGGTTGTACTTAGGAAGCTTTGTGTCCTTCATTTGGTTACAATAGAGGTCTGCATTGTGGGCTTCATTCTGTTCAGGTTGTGGGTATTTTGGGTCTATCTATGATTGTTGTGTTTTTGTTCAGATTGAGCTGTCTGTTGTGTTCATGCTGGAGGACTGCTAGAATCTCAGAACACGACATTTCAGGGTTCTCTCAGGGTTATCTGTGTTGGGTAGGATTGGAGTGTCCTGATGATCTTTGCTATTGGTCATGTTATCGTGCTGTTTTTGATATCTGTGCTGGCCTGTTCTCAGATTATCTGTGTCCTCTTTCCTGGTCACGTTAATGAACTACTTGATACGATCCTTGTCAGGTTTTGTGTCTGCTAGGGTTCTCTTTTCTGATCAAGTTCCAGGTGTTCTGGTATCCCTGTGCACTTCATGTTGCATTTCTATCAGAGGTATCTGTGTTATTCATGTTCGAATTCAGTGTGGGTACTCTTTGGGAGAGGTTGGGGGTCAATTTCGTGAATCTGATCTTGGTATTTTGGAGTTTTTATTAGGTTGCTCTTCCTAATCACATTTACAATCTGTAGATGGTTCTTGCTGGTTAGGTTTGGTGTCATCTGCAGTCTTTCTTCTGGTTTTGGGTATCGCTGAAATCTCTATTTCTGCCAACGAGGTTGTCCCCCTGGGGCGCTCTTTGCCTCTCTGGTTGTGTGTGCACTGGAACTGTCTGTGATGGCCAGTTTTGGTGTCTGCCAGGGCTTTCTCTGTTGGTTCTTTGGGAATTCTGTACGACTTCTCTCTGCTGGTAAAGATGAGATCAATGTGGCTGTTCAGGTTAGGGTTCTTTTGGTTGAATCTATGCTGCAGTGTTTGGATATTTCCTAGGGACTGTCTCATTCTCAGTTACATGGAGTTTTGTGTACACTATGTGTCAGTCAACTTTTTCTACAGCTTCCAAGTCTGCTGGCCTCTGGATGCTTGTCATGTGGAATTTCTGCCTTAGGTCTATGCGTTGGTCAATTTTAAGGTAGGTCGGGATGTCAATGTACCTGTCACTTTCATATCAATCAGGGGACTCTGTGCTCAGAAGTTTGATGATCGTCTCACTGATTCCGTGACTGACACGTTGAAGGCTTCTGTGTATTTGTTTGCTGATTCATTTGGGTTCTGGCTTGGCATCACTGGGTCTGGTTGAGGGTGTACTGGTGGACTTTGTCCTGGTCTATTTGGGGATCTGTGTGGTATCTGTTTGACAGGTCAAGATGAGGATCTGCCAGATTTCTCTGTGCGGGTATATTTCGAAGTCTCCTGGTGTGTCTTTTGTGGTCACACTTAATATTTACCTTGGTTATCTATGTTTGTCATGTTGAATAAATACCTGAGGTCACTGTGCCTGTCTGGTAGAGATTTATTTTGAACTCTCTGCTCTTCATCTTGTGGGGCTGATATGGTACAGTGCCTTTCAGTTAGTGCTTGTATTGGGTCCCCTGGCTTGTCATGTTGATTGTATTCCCTGGGTCTATTTCTCTTCAGCTAGAAGGTTGGCTGGTTGTTTCTGTGCTGATCCGGTTCTGAATACATGGGGTTTCTCTGTGCCGATAAATTTTGGGTCGACTCAAGTTCTCTGTGTTACTCAGCCTGGAGGTCTTGTCGGCCTCTCAAGACTCATCTATTTGTCCGCCTGCAAGAAGTTCCTTTGCTGGTCAGATTGACTGTGTGTTTCAGGACTCTCTGCTTGTCTGGATAGGTGTTAACTTGGAGTATGTTTCCAGGTCAATATTTAGATCTGCAGGATACCATTTTCTTGTTATGTTGAATTTCTGAGTGGGGTTCCTGTGCTGGTCATGTTTAATTTCTTTGGAGTACCTCGTATATGGTCACGTTAGGTCATTAGAGTGTACGTGATGGCCAGGTTGGAATTTGACATGGTGTCTTTGTACTCGGTAACATTTCAAGTCTGCCTTGGATTTGTGCAGGCCAGGTTTGGGACCTGCTGTGGTCATTCTTCTGGTCTCTCGTTTCCCTAGTTTCTGTGTTCCAGTCCAATTCGAGATCTGCTTTGCAGACTATGTTCTGGTGAGCTTTGTGTTCTGCAGGAGCTGTCTGTGATTGTCAAGCTGGGGTATTCCAGAATTCTCTGTACTGTTCATTTGTGGGTTCTCTTAGGGTTCTCTTTCCTGGTGAAAATGAGGATGTGCTGGAGATCTTTGACCCTGGTTAGGTTGGGTGTATCCTTGAGGTATTAGTGAGGACTGCTTGGAAAATGCATGGGATTTGTTTGAAGGATTGCTTTTGTCTTACTGCTGGGCTCAGTTAGGCTTAGGGGCCCTCTTGTGCTCATTCCAGTGGTCTACACTAAGACCATTGTTCAGGTCATGTTATGGGTCTCTTGGGGTTCTCTGTGATTGTCACATTTGAATTCTGCTTGATTTCTCTGTTATGGTTATAATTCGGAACAATCAGGAGTCTCTATGCTGTTCATTGGATTATACTGTCAGTGTTTTCTGTGTTGGTTAATATGTCTTTGTTCTGGATTTCATTGTTCCTGGTCATGTTGGGGTATTTTGGAAGTATTGTTGCCTTTCTGTTTAGAGATATGCCGAAGTCTCTCTGCTGGATTGCTTATTAGAGTTGGACACACTATGATTCTCATTTTGAGTGTCTTTTGTGGTGTCTTTCTTTGTCAGGTCTTTGTTCTGAAGGGATGTGCTTGTCTTGATGAGTTTCTGCCTGATGTCTCTACATTGGCATTCTTGGTGGTCCGTCGGTCATCTCTGTTGTGGTCAGGTTGGGATCTTTCGAGTGTCTCTGTGCTAAGGAGGGTGATGTTGTTCTAGGGGACTCTGTTTCTACAGACATTTGGAATCTTCCAAAGGTTCTCTCATGTCACTTAGAGAATTACTTCGTTTCCTCTGCTGCTCTTAGCTGTGCCTCAAGTCCCTCTTCTTATCACATTGGAGGTCTGCAATGATGTCTCTGTAATGTTCTGATTGAAGATAGCTACAGGTCTCTATGCCAGTGAAATATTCAATCTGCTCAAGTTCTCCGTATTGGTCAGTTTAGTGGTTTGCAGGGGATCTCTGCTATTCAACTTATGGGCCTTGTGGGTGTCTATATCTTCCTGAGGTGGAATGTCTGCACACTGTCTTTTTCCGGTCAGATGGGTAGTCTGGTTAAGGACTTGGTGCTATTCTGGTTAAGGTTCTGCTGGGATGCTCTTTCCAGGTCAGATTTCCAGTTCCATTGTGTCCAGTTGCTTGTAAGTTTTTTTTTTTGCATGCCATCTACATTCCAATCAAAGTTTAATGTTGGAAGGTCTCAAATCTTGTCAGGTGGCGATCATTCAAGGACAATTTTGTTAAGCATGTTGGCATTTTCCAAGGTGTCTCTGTTCCCAGTAACATTTAAAATGCACTGTGGAATTGTATGCCTGAAACCTATGTAATCCTTGCTAACAGATGTCACCCCAATAAGTCTAACAATAAAAATGAATTAAAAAAAAATAAATAAAATGTGCCTTGGGATTGTCCTGATCAAGTGTGTCGTCTGATCGGGTCTTTCCAATGGTTTCATGTGTGTCTGGGTTCTCTTTTTCGTGACATTGGAGATCTGTATTGAGGGGTCTCTTCTGTTCAAGGATGGGGTCTGCTTCATCTTTCTGTGATGGTCAGGTTGGTGGTCTTTCAGGTTTCTCTCTACTGGTCTTATGAGTTTTTTGTCAGTGCTTTCTGACCTGGTTAGTTTGAGAATATGAGGGAGATCTTTGATCCTGGTCAGGTTAGAGGGTATGTTTGACACATTTGTGCTGTTCTCTTTAGAGATATATTGATGTCACCCTTCCGTCCAGAATAATAGATGGCTGGGTACTCTGTACTACTCATGTAGGATATCTTTTTGGGTGTCTTCCTTGGTACAGTTTTTCTTGGGTTGTTGTTTCTGTGCTTGTCAAGATAAATTTCTTTCTGATATCTGTGTATCGATAAAACTTAAGGTCTGTGAGTGGTGTGTGTTCTGGTCCAGATAGGAGCACTCGAGGGTCTTTATGCTAAGCAGGTTGGTGTTCTTCTGTGTTGTTTTGTTTTCACTTGCATTAGGAAGCTGTGTGTTGTTCATACTCTTCTAGTTTGTGGACTGCTGCTTTTCCACGGTTGTACTTAGGGAAGCTTTGTGTCCATCATTTGGTTACAATAAAAGTCTGCATTGCGGGCTTTATTCTGGTCAGGTTGTGGGTATTTTGGGTCTATCTATGATTGTTGTGATCGTGTTCAGATTGCGGTGTGTGTTGTGTTCATGCTGGAGGACTGCTAGAATCTCAATACACGACATTTCAGGGTTCTTTCAGGGTTATCTGTGTTGGGTAGGATTGGAGTGTCCTGGAGATCTTTGCTACTGCTCATGTTGTCTTGCTGTTTGTGATATCTGTGCTGGTCTTTTCTCAGATTATGTGTGTCTTCTTTCCTGGTCAGGTTAATGAACTACTTGGTATGATCCTTGTCAGGTTTGGTGTCTGCTAGTGTTCTGTTCTCTGATCATGATCCAGGTGTTCTGGGATTGCTATGGCTTCATATTGCATTTCTTTCAGAGGTCTCTGTGTTGTTCATGTT
The DNA here is from genome assembly GCA_004026885.1 of Lyroderma lyra. Lineage (NCBI taxonomy): Eukaryota > Metazoa > Chordata > Mammalia > Chiroptera > Megadermatidae > Lyroderma > Lyroderma lyra. The sequence continues at coordinate 29,320 of PVJL010012804.1, read as the reverse complement.
CGAGGTCAGTGTGGGTCCTCTTTGCGTGAGGTTGGTGGTCAATGTCTTGAATCCAATCTTGGTATTTTGCAGTTTTGCTTAGGTCTCTCTTCTTAGTGACATTTACAATCTGCTGGTGGTTCTTCCTGGTCAGGTTTGGGGTCAGCTGGAGTCTTTCTTCTGGTTTTGGGTATCGCTGAAGTCACTATTTCTGTCAAGGAGGATGTCCACATGGGCCGCTCTTTGCCTATCTGGTTGTGTGTGTGTACTGGAGCTGTCTGTGACGGTAGTTTTGGTGTCTGCCAGGGCTTTCCTTGTTGGTTCTTTGGGAATTCTGTACGACTTCTTTGTGCTGGTAAAGATGAGATCTATGTGGCTGTTCAGGTTAGGGTTCTTTTTGTGGAAACTATGCTGCTGTGTTTTGATATTTCCTAAGTCCTGTGTCTTTCTGTTACATGGAGTTTTGTGTACTCTATCTGTCCGTGTGTGTTTCTGCTGCTGGTCACCTTTCTCTACAAGTTCTAAATCTGCTGGGCTCCGGATGCTTGTCAAGTGGAATTTCTGCCTTTGTTCTCTGCGTTGGTCAAGTTTGAGGTATGTCGGAGTGTCCGTTTACTTGTCAGTTTCATAGGAATCAGGGGTTTCTGTGCTCAGAAGTTTGATGATCGGCTCGACGATTCCGTGATTGTCACGTTGAAGGCTTTTGGGTATATCTTGACTGATTCATTTGGGTCCTGGCTTGGGATCATTGGTTCATTTTGAGGGTATACTCATGGACTTTGTCCTTCTCTATTTGGGGATCTGCATGGTATCTCTTTCACTGGTCAAGATGTGGATATGCCAGTTTTCTCTGTGCGGGTACATTTGCAAACTCCTGGGGAGTCTTTGGTGGTCACACTTTGTATTTGCCTTGGTTATCTATGTTTGTCATGTTGAAGTTATACCTGAGGACACTGTGCCTGTCATGTAGAGTTTTCTTTTGAACTCTCTGCTTGTCATGTTATGGGGCTGATGTGGTACAGTGCCATTCAGTTAGGGCTACTGCTTGGTCCCTTGGCTGGTCATGTTGATTGTATTCCTTCGGTCTTAGTCCTGTTCAGCTTGAAGGTTGGCTGGTTGTTTCTGTGTTCATCTGGTTTTGAATAACCTGGTGTTCTCTGTGCCATTAAGTTTTGTATCGACTCAAGTTCTCTGTGCTACTCAGCCTGGAGGTCAATTCGGGGCTCTCAAGACTCATCTGTTTGGGGACCTGCAGGGAGGGGCTTTGCTGGTCAGAGTGACTGTCTGTTTTAGGAATCTTTGCTGATCAGGATAAGAGTCAGCTTGGAGTGTGTTTCCAGGTCAGCATTTATATCTGCTAGATACCATTTTCTTGTTAAGTTGAATTTCTGAGTGGAGTTTCTCTGCTGGGCACGTTTAATGTCTTTGGAGTAGCTCATATGTGGTCACCTTGTGGTCAGTAATTGTATGTGATGGCCAGGTTGGGATTTGAGAGGGTGTCTTTGTTCTCGGTAACATTTCAAGTCTGCCTTGGATTTGTGCAGGCTAGGTTTGGGATCTGCTGTGGTCATTCTTCTGGTCTCTTGTTTCCCTGGTTATTTGTTCCGGTCGTTTTCAAGATCTGCTTTGCAGACTATGTTCTGGTGAGCTTTGTGATCTGCAGGGGCTTTCTGTGATTGCCAGGCTGGGGGTATTCCAGACTCCTCTGTACTGTTCATTTGTGGGTTCTTTTAGGGTTCTCTCTACTGGTTAAAATGAGGATGTGCTGGAGATCTTAGTGGCTGGTTAGATTCATTGTTTCCTTCAGGTATCTGTGAGGACTGCTTAGAATCTGCATGGGATATGTTTGAAGGATTGCTTGTTTCTTACTGCTGGGCTCAGTTGGGCTTAGTGGCCCTCTTGTGCTCATTCCGGTGGTCTGCATTAAGGCCATTGTTCTGATTACATTATGTGTCTCTTGGGGTTCTCTGTGACAGTCACATTTGAATTCTGTTTGATTTCTCTGTTATGGTTATGGTGCGGAACATTCAGGAGTCTCTATGCTATTCATTGGATGGTACTGTCAGTGTTTTCTGTGTTGGTTAAGATGTCGATGTTCTGGAATTCATTGTTCCTGGTCACGTTGGGGTATTTTGGAGTGTATCATTGCCTTTCAGTTTAGAGATATGCCGAAGTCTCTCTGCTGGATTGGTTAATAAACTTGGAGACACTATGCTTGTCAGATTGGGTGTCTTTTGGGGTGTCTTTCTTTGTCAGGTGTTTGTTCTGAAGGGATTTCTGTGCTTGTCATGATGAGTTTCTGCCTGATGTCTCTACATTGTCATCCTTCGTGGTCCATCAGTCATCTCTGTTGTGTTCAGGTTGGGATCTTTCAAGTGTCTCTGTGCTAAGCAGTGTGATATTGTTCTAGGGGACTCTGTTCCTACAAACATTTGGAATTTTGAAATGGTTCTTTCATGTCAGTTAGAGAATTTCTGGGTTTACTCTGCTGGTCTTAGGTGTGCCTCAAGTCCCTCTTCTTGTCACCTTGGAGGTCTGCATTGAGGTCTCGGTACTGTACAGAATGAAGATACCTACCGGTCTCTATGCTAGTGCAATTTTCAATCTGCTCAAGTTCTCCGTATTGGTCAGTTTGGTGGTCTGCAGGGGATCTCTGCTATTCATCTTATGGGGCTTGTGGGTGGCTATATCTTCCTGAGGTGGAATGCCTGCGTACTATCTTTTTCCGGTCAGAGGGGTTGTCTGGTTAAAGACTTGTGCTATTCTGGTTAGGGGTCTGCTGGGATGCTCTTTCCAGATCAGATTTCCAGTTCCATTGTGGCCAGTCGCTTGTAAGATTTTTTGCATGCCATCTACGTTCTAATCAATGTTTAATGTTGGAAGGTCTCAAATTATGTCAGGTGGCGATCATTCAAGGACAATTTTGTTAATCATGTTGGCATTTTCCAAGGTGTCTCTGTTCCCAGTAACATTTAAAATGTGCCTTGGGATTGTCCTGATCAAATATGTGGTCTGCTCGGGTCTTTCCAGTGGCATCGTGTATGTCTGCGTTCTCTTTTTCAGTGACATTGGAAGTCAGCATTGTGCAGTCTGTTCTGTTCATGTATGGGGTCTGCTTGAGCAGTCTGTGTTGTTCATGATGGTGGTCTTCCAGGGTTCTATCTACTGGTCTTTGGAGGGTACTGCCAGTGTTTTCAGACCGGGTTAGTTTGAGAATATGAGGGAAATCTTTGACACTGGTCAGGTTAGAGGGTATGCTTGACGCATCTGTGCTGTTCTCATTAGAGATATGTTGATGTCTCCCTTCCGTTCAGAATAATAGATGGCTGGGTACTCTGTACTAGTCATGTAGGAGGTCTTTTGGGGAGTCTTCCTTGGTACAGCTTTTCTTGTGGTGGTGTTTCTGTATTTGTCGTGATAACTTTCTTTCTGATATCTGTGTATCAATAAACTTTCAGGTCTGTGAGTGGTATGTGTTCTGGTTAAGATAGGAGCAATAGAGGGTCTTTATGCTAAGCAGGATGGTGTTCTTCTGTTTTGTCCCTGTTTTCACTTGCATTAAGAAGCTCTGTGGTGTTCATCCTCGTTTAGTTTGGGGGCTGCTGCTTTTCCACGCATGTACTTAGGGAAGCTTTGTGTCCATCAGTTGGTTACAGTAGAGTTCTGCATTGTGGGCTTTATTCTGTTCAGTTTGTGGGTATTTTGGGTCTATCTATGATTGTTGTGTTCGTGATCAGATTGGGCTGTCTGTTGTGTTCATACTGGAGGACTGCTGGAATCTCAATACACGATATTTCAGGGTTCTCTCAGGTTTATCTGTGTTGTGTAGGATTGGATTGTCCTGGAGATCTTTGCTACTGGTCATGTTGTGGTGCTGTTTTTGATATCTGTGCTGGTATTTTCTCAGATTATCTGTGTCCTATTTCCTGGTCAGGTTAATGAACTACTTGGTACGATTCTTGTCAGGTTGGGTGTCTACTAGGGTTCCATTTTCTGATCAAGTTCCAGGTGTTCTGGCATCCCTGTGCTCTTCATGTTGCATTTCTATCCCAGGTCTCTGTGTTATTCATGTTCCAGATCAGTATGGGTACTCTTTGGGAGAGGTTGGGGGTCAATCTCGTGAATCCGATCTTGGTATTTTGGAGTTTTTCTTAGGTCGCTCTTCCTAGTCACATTTACAATCTGCTGATGGTTCTTCCTGGTTAGGTTTGGTGTCAGGTGGAGTCTTTCTTCTGGTTTTGGGTATCGCTGAAGTCTCTATTTCTGTCAACGAGGTTGTCCCCCTGGGGCTCTCTTTGCCTCTCTGGTTGTGTATGTACTGGATATGTCTCTGATGGTCAGTTTTGGTGTCTGCCAGGGCTTTCTTTGTTGTTTCTTTGGGAATTCTGTACGACTACTGTGTGCTGGTAAAGATGAGATCTATGTGGCTGTTCAGGTTGGTTTCTTTTAGTGGAAACTATGTTGCTGTGTTTGGATATTTCCTAGGGCTTGTCTCTTTCTGTTACATGGAGTTTTGTGTACTCTCTCTGTCAGTGTGTGTTTCTCCTGCTGGTCACCTTTCTGTACAGGTTCTAAATCTGCTGGGCTCTGGATGCTTATCAAGTGGAATTTCTGTCTTAGTTCTCTGCGTTTGTCAAAGTTGAGGTATGTCGGGGTGTCAGTGTACTTGTCTATTTCATAGGAATCAGAGGTCTCTGTGCTGAGAAATTTGATGATCGGCTCACCGATCATCAAATTTGATGATTGTCACGTTGAAGGCTTCTGGGTATTTTTTGGCTTACTCATTTGGATTCTGGCGTGGCATCACTGGGTCAGGTTGAGGGTGTACTTGTGGACTTTCTCCTTGTCTATTTGGGGATCTGCATGGTATCTCTTTGACAAGGCAAAATTCGGATCTGCCAGGTTTCTCTGTGCGGGTATATTTGCAAGACTCCTGCGGTGTCTTTAGTGGTCACACTTAGTATTTACCTTGGTTTTCTATGTTTGTCATGTTGAATATATACCTGAGGTCACTGTGGCTGTCTGGTAGAGATTTATTTTGAACTCTCTGCTTGTCATGTTGTGGGGATGATATGGTATCGTGCCTTTCAGTTCGTGCTTGTGCTGGGTCCCTTGGCTGGTCATGTTGATTGTATTCCCTGGGTCCACTCCTGTTCAGCTAGAAGGTTGGCTGGTTGTTTCTGTGCTGATCCAGTTCTGAATACACTGGGTTTCTCTGTGCCGGTAAGTTATGTGTCGACTCAAGTTCTCTGTGCTACTCAGCATGGAGGTCTTGTCGGGCTGTCAAGGTTCATCTATTTGGCCGCCTACAAGGAGTTCCTTTGCTGGTCAATTCACTGTCTGTTTCAGGACTCTCTGCTGGTCTGGATAGGTTTCAGCTTGGAGTATGTTTCCAGGTGAACATGTAGATCTGCAGGAGACCATTTTCTTGTTATGTTGAATTTCTGAGTTGGGTTCCTGTGCTGGTCATGTTTAATGTATTTAGAGTAGCTCATATATGGTCACGTTGAGTCATTAGAGTGTATGTGATGGCCAGGTTGGGATTTGACATGGTGTCTTTGTTCTCGGCAACATTTCAAGTCTGCCTTGGATTTCTGCAGGAAAGGTTTGGGACATGCTGTAGGCATTCTTCTGGTCTCTTCTTTCCCTGGTTTCTATGTTCAAGTCCCTTTCGATTTCTACTTTGCAGACTATGTTCTGGTGAGATTTGTGGTCTGCAGGAGATGTCTGAGATGGTCATGCCTGGGGTATTGGAGAATTCTCTGTACAGTTCTTTTGTGGATTCTCTTAGGGTTCTCTTTCTTGGTCAAAATTAGGATGTGCTGGAGATCTTTGAGGCTGGTTAGGTTCGGTGTATCCTTGAGGAATCAGTCAGGACTGCTTACACTCTGCATGGGATTTGTTTGAAGTAATGCTTTTGTCTTACTGCTTGGCTCAGTTGGGCTTAGAACCCACGTATGCTCGTTCCGGTGGTCTGCACGAAGACCATTGTTCAGGTTATGTTATGGTTCTCTTGGGGTTCTCTGTGATTGTCACTTTTGAATTCTGCTTGATTTCTCTGTTATGGTTATAATTCGGAACAATCAGGAGTCTCTATGCTGTTCATTGGATGGTACTGTCAGTGTTTTCTCTTTTGGTTAATATGTCTTGTCCTGGATTTCATTGTTCCTCGTCATGTTGGGGTATTCTGGAGGGTATCGTTGCTTTTCTGTTTAGAGATATGCCGAAGTCTCTCTGCTGGATTGCTTACTAGACTTGGACACACTATGCTTCTCAGGTTGGGTGTCTTTTGGGATGTCTTTCTTTGTCAGGTGTTCGTTCGGAAGGGATTTCTGTGCTTGTCATGATGAGTTTCTGCCTGATGTCTTTACGTTGGCATCCTCCGAGGTCCGTCGGTCATCTCTGTTGTGGTCAGGTTGAGTTCTTTCGAGTGTCTCTGTGCTTAGCAGTGTGATGTTGTTCTAGGAGACTCTGTTCCTACAGACATTTGGAATTTTCCAATGGTTCTTTCATGTCAGTTAGAGAATTACTGGGTTTCCTCTGCTGGTCTTAGGTGTGCCCTAAGTCTCTCTTCTTGTCACCTTGGAGGTCTACATTGAGGTCTTTGTACCGTTCAGATTGAAGATAGCTACAGGTCTCTATGCTAGTGAAATTTTCAATCTGCTCGTGTTCTCCGTATTGGTCAGTTTGGTGGTCTGCGGGGGATCCCTGCTGTTCATCTTGTGGGTCTTGTGAGTGTCTATATCTTCCTGAGGCAGAATGTGTGCATACTGTCTTTTTCTGGTCAGAGGGGTTGTCTGGTTAAAGACTTGGTGCTATTCTGGTTAGGAGTCTGCTGTGATACTCTTTCCAGGTCCGATTTGCGGTTCCATTGTGACCAGTGGCTTGTAATTTTTTTTTTGCATGCGGTGTATGTTCCAATGAAATGTTAATGTTGGAAGGTCTCAAATCATGTCAGGTGGCGATCATTCAAGGACAATTTTATTAATCATGTTGGCATTTTCCAAGGTGTCTCGGTTCCCAGTAACTTTTAAAATGTGGCTTGGTATTGTCCTGATCAAGTGTGTTGTCTGATCGTGTCTTTCCAGTGGTCTCTTGTGTGTCTGGGTTCTCTTCTTAAGTGACATTGGAGGTCTGCATTGTGTATTCTGTTCCGATCACTTATGGGGTCTGCTTCAGCTGTCTGTGTTGTTCATGTTGGTGGTCTTCCAGGATTCTCTCTACTGGTCTTTGGAGTGTTCTGCCAGTGTTTTCTGACCTGGTTAGTTTGAGAATTTGAGGGAGATCTTTGATCTTCATCAGGTTAGATGGTATGCATGACACATCTGTGCTGTCCTCTTCAGAGATATATTGATGTCTCCCTTCCGTTCGGAATAATAGATGGCTGGGTACTCTCTACTACTCATGTAGGAGGTCTTTTCGGGTGTCTTCCTTGGTACAGCTTTTCTTGTGGTTGTCTTTCTGTGCTTGTCATGATAAATTTCTTTCTGATATCTGTGTATCGATAAACCTTGAGGTCTGTGAGTGGTGTGTGTTCTGGTCAAGATAGGAGCAGTCGAGGGTCTTTATGCTAAGCAGGTTGGTGTTCTTCTGTGTTGTCCTTGTTTTCACTAGCATTAGGAAGCTGTGTGGTGTTCATCCACTTCGTGTTTGGGGGCTGCTACTTTTCCTCAGTTGTACTTAGGGAAGCTTTGTGTCCATCATTTGGTTACAATAGACGTCTGCATTGCGGGCTTTATTCTGGTCAGGTTGTGGGTATTTTGGGTCTATCTATGATTGCTGTGTTCGTGTAAACGTTGCACTGTCTGTTTCATGCTGGAGGACTGCTAGAATCTCAATACACGACATTTCAGGGTTCTCTCAGAGTTATCTGTGTTGGGTAGGATTGGAGTGTCCTGGAGGTCTTTGCTACTGGTCATGTTGTCGTGCTGTTTGTGATATCTGTGCTGGTCTTTCTCGATTATCTGTGTCCTCTTTCCTGGTCAGGTTAATGAAAGACTTGGTACAATCCTTCTCAGGTTGGGTATCTGCTAAGGTTCTCTTTTCTGGTCAAGTTCCAGGTGTTCTGTCATCCCTTTGCTCTTCATGTTGCATTTCTATCAGAGCTCTCAGTGTTGTTCATGTTTGAGTTCAGTGTGGGTACCCTTTGGGTGAGGTTGGGGGTCACTCTCATGAATCCAATCTTGGTATTTTGGAGTTTTTCTTATGTCGCTCTTCTGAGTCACATTTACAATCTTCTGATGATTCTTCCTGGTCAGATTTTGTGTCGGCTAGAGTCATTCTTCTGGTTTTGGGTATCGCTGAAATCTCTATTTCTGTCAACGATGATGTCCACCTGGGCGCTCTTTGCCTCTCTGGTTGTGTGTGCACTGGAGCTGTCTGTGATGGTCTGTTTTGGTGTCTGCCAGGGCTTTCTCTGTTGGATCTTTGAGAATGCTCTACGACTTCTGTGAGCTGGTAAAGATGAGATCTATGTGACTGTTCACGTTAGAGTTCTTTTGGTGGAATCTATGCTGCTGTGTGTGGATATTTCCGAGGGCCTGTCTCTTTCCCAGTTACATGGAGTTTTGTGTACTCTATCTGTCAGTGTGTGTTTCTCCTGCTGGTCACCTTTCTGTACAGGTTCCAAGTCTGCTGGGCTCTGGATGCTTGTCATGTGGATTATCTGCATTCGGTCTCTGCGTTAGACATGTTTAAGGTATGTCGTGGTGTCAGTGTACCTGTCACTTTCATATGAATCAGGGGTCTCTGTGCTCAGAAGTTTGATGATCGGCTCACCGATTCCGTGATTGTCACGTTGAAGGCTTCTGGGTATTATTTTGCTGATTCATTTTGGTTCTGGCTTGGCATCACTGGGTCAGGTTGAGTGTGTACTGGTGGACTTCGTCCTGGTCTATTTGAGGATCTGCCTGGTATCTGTTTGAGTGGTCAAGATGAGGATCTGCCAAGTTTCTCTCTTCGGTTATATTTGGATGTCTCCTGGGGTGTCTTTGGTGGTCACATTTAGTATTTGCCTTGGCTATCTCTGTTTGTCATGTTGAAGTTTTACCTGAGGACACTGTTCCTGTCATGTAGAGTTTTCTTTTAAACTCTCTGCTTCTCATGTTGGGGGGCTGATATGGTAAAGTGCCTTTCAGTTAGTGCTTCTGCTGGGTCCCCTGGCTTGTCATGTAGATTGTATTCCTTGGGACCTAGTCCTGTTCAGCCAGAAGGATGGCTGGTTGTTTCTGTGCTGGTCCGGTTCTGAATACTCTGGGGTTCTCTATGCCGGTAAGTTTTGTGTCGACTGAAGTTCTGTGTGCTACTCAGCCTGGAGGTCTTGTCAGGGCTCTCAAGGCTCATCTGTTTGGCGGCCTGCAAGGGGTTCCTTTGCTGGTCAGATTGACTGTCTCTTTCAGGACTCTCTGCTGGTCAGTATAGGTGTCAGCTTGGAGTATGTTTCCAGGTCAGCATTTAGATCTGCAGGAGACCATTTTCTTTTTATGTTGAATTTCTGAGAGGAGTTCCTCTGCTGGTCATATTTAATGTCTTTGGAGTAACTCGTATGTGGTCACGTTGGGGTCATTAGAGTGTATGTGATGGCTAGGTTGGGATTTGACAGGGTGTCTTTGTTCTCGGTAACTTTTAAAGACTGCTTTGTATTTCTTCAGGCCAGGTTTGAGACCTGCTGTGGACATTTTTCTGTTCCCTCATTTCCCTGGTTTCTCTGTTCCACTCCGTTTTGAGATCTGTTTTGCAGACTATGTTCTGGTGAGCTTTGTGGTCTGTAGGAGCTGTCTGTGATCGTCAGGCTGGGGGTATTCCAGAATTCTCTGTACTGTTCATTTGTGGGTTCTCTTAGGGTTCTCTTTCCTGGTTAAAATGAGGATGTGCTGGAAATCTTTGAGCCTCTCTTAGGTTCTGTGATTCCTTGGTGTGTCTGTGAGAACTGCTTGGAATCTGCATGGGATTTGTTTGAAGGGTTGCTTGTGTCTTACTGCTGGGCTCAGTTGGGCTTAGCGGCCCTCTTGTGCTCGTTCCAGTGGTCTGCACTAAGGCCATTGTTCAGGTTAGATTATGGGTCTCTTGGGGTTCTCTGTGATTGTCACATTTGAATTCTGCTTGATTTTTCTGTTATGGTTATAGTTCGGAACCATCAGGAGTCTCTATGCTGTTCATTGGATGGTACTGTCAGTGTTTACTGTGTTGGTTAATATGTCTTTGTTGTGGATTTCATTGTTCCTGGTCATGTTGCGGTGTTTTGGAGGGTATCGTTGCCTTTCTGTTTAGAGATATGCCGAAGTCTCTCTGCTGGATTGCTTATTAGACTTGGAAACATTATGCTTTTCAGTTTGTGTGTCTTTTGGGGTGTCCTTCTTTGTCAGGTGTTTGTTCTGAAGGGATTTCTGGGCTTGTCATGATGAGTTTCTGCCTGATGTCTCTACATTGGAATCCTTGGTGGTCCGTCGGTCATCTCTGTTGTGGTCAGGTTGGGATCATGCGAGTGTCTCTGTGCTAACCAGGGTGATGTTGTTCTACGGGACTCTGTTCCTATAGACATTTGGAATTTTTCAATGGTTCTTTCATGTCAGTTAGAGAATTACTGGGTTTTCTCTGCTGGTCTTAGGTGTGCCTCACGTCCCTCTTATTGTAACATTGCAGGTATGCATTGAAGTCTCTGTACTGTTCAGATTGAAGATAGCTACCGGTCTCTATGCTAGTGAAATTTTCAATCAGTTTAAGTTCTCCATATTGGTCAGTTTGGTGGTCTGCAGGGGATCCCTGCTGTACATCTTGTGGGTCTTGTGAGTTTCTATATCTTCCTGAGGCGTAATGTGTGCATACTGTCTTTTTCCGGTCAGAGGTGTTGTCTGGTTAAAGACTTGGTGCTATTCTGGTTAGGAGTCTGCTGGGATGCTCTTTCCATTTCAGATATCCGGTTCCATTGTAAACAGTGGCTTGTAATTTTTTTTTTTTGCATGCGGTGTATGTTCTAATCAAAGTTTAATGTTGGAACGTCTCAAATCATATCAGGTGGCGATCATTCAAGGATAATTTTGTTAATCATGTTGGCATTTTCCAAGGTGTCTCTGTTCCCAGTAACATTTAAAATGTGCCTTGGGATTGTCCTGATCAAGTGTGTTGTCTGATCGGGTCTTTCCAGTGGTCTCTTGTGTGTCTGGGTTCTCTTTTTCAGTGACATTGGAGGTCTGCATTGTGCGGTCTGTTCCGATCACGTATGGGGTCTGCTTCAGCTGTCTGTGTTATTCATGTTGGTGGTCTTCCAGGATTCTCTCTACTGGTCTTTGAAGTGTTCTGCCAGTGTTTTCTGACCTGGTTAGTTTGAGAATTTGAGGGAGGTCTTTGATCTTCGTCAGGTTAGAGGGTATGCTTGACACATCTGTGCTGTTCTCTTTAGAGATAAATTGATGTCTCCCGTTCAGAATAATAGATGGCTGGGTACTCTGATTTAGTCATGTGGGAGGTCTTTTGGGGTGTCTACCTTGGTACAGCTTTTCTTGTGGTTGTGTTTCTTTGCTTGTCATGATAAATTTCTTTCTGATATCTGTGCATCGATAAACCTTGAGGTCTGTGAGTGGTGTGTGTTCTGGTCAAGATAGGAGCAGTAGAGGGTCTTTATGTTAAGCAGGTTAGGGTTCTTCTGTGTTGTCCTTCTTTTCACTTCCATTAGGAACCTGTGTGGTGTTCATCCACGTCGAATTTGGGGGCTGCTACTTTTCCTCGGTTGTACTTAGGGAAGCTTTGTGTCCATTATTTGGTTACAATAGAAGTCTGCATTGCGGGCTTTATTCTGGTCAGGTTGTGGGTATTTTGAGTCTATCTATGATTGCTGTGTTCGTGTAAACGTTGCGCTGTCTGTTGTCTTCATGCTGGAGGACTGCTAGAATCTCAATACACGACATTTCAGGGTTCTCTCAGGGTTATCTGTGTTGGGTAGGATTGGAGTGTCCTGGAGGTCTTTGCTACTGGTCATGTTGTCCTGCTGTTTGTGATATCTGTGCTGGTCTTTCTAAGATTATCTGTGTCTTCTTTCCTGGTTAAGTTAATGAACTACTTGGTACGATTCTTCTCAGATTGGGTGTCTGCTAGGGTTCTCTTTTCTGATCAAGTTCCAGGTGTTCTGGCATACCTGTTCTCTTCATGTTGCATTTCTATCAGAGGTGTCTGTGTTGTTCATGTTTGAGTTCAGTGTGGGTACTCTTTGGGTGAAGTTGGGGGTTTATCTCATGAATCCGATCTTGGCATTTTGAAGTTTTTCTTAGGTCGCTCTTCTGAGTCACATTTACAATGTGCTGATTGTTGTTCCAGGTCAGATTTTGTGTCGGCTGGAGTAATTCTTCTGGTTTTGTGTATCGCTGAAGTCTCTATTTCTGTCAACTAGTATGTCCACCTGGGGCGCTCTTTGCCTCTCTGGTTGTGTGTGCACTGGTGCTCTCTGTGATTGTCTGCATTGGTGTCTGCCAGGGCTTTCTCTGTTGCTTCTTTGGGAATGCTTTACGACTTCTGTGTGCTGGTAAAGATGAGATCTATGTGGCTGTTCAGGTAAGAGTTCTTTTGGTGGATTCTATGCTGCTGTGTTTGGATATTTCATAGGGCCTGTCCCTTTCTCAGATACTTGGAGTTTTGTGTACTCTATCTGTCAGTGTGTGTTTCTCCTGCTGGTCACCTTTCTGTAGAGGTTCCAAGTCTGCTGGGCTCTGGATGCTTGTCATGTGGAATTTCTGCCTTAGGTCTCTGCGTTGGTCAAGATTGGTGTAGGTCGGGGTGTCAGTGTACCTGTCAGTTTCATATGAATCAGGGGTCTCTGTGCTCAGAAGTTTGATGATCGCCTCAGCGATTGCATGATTGTCACGTTGAATCCTTCTGTGTATCTGTTTGCTGATTCATTTGGGTTCTGGCTTGTCATCACTGGGCCAGGTTGAGGGTGTACTGGTGGACTTTATCCTGGTCAATTTGAGGATCTGCATGGTATTTCTTTGACAGGTCAAGATGAGGATCTGCCAGGTTTCTCTGCGAGTATATTTGGAAGTCTCCTGGTGTGTCTTTTGTGGTCACACATAGTATTTGCCTAGGTTGTCTCTGATTATCATGTTGAAGTTTTACCTGAAGACACTATGCCTGTCATATAGAGTTTTCTTTTGAATCTCTGCTTGTCATGTTGAGGGGTTGATATCGTACAATACCTTTCAATTAGTGCTTCTGCTGTGTTCCCTGGCTCGTCATGTTGATTGTATTCCTTGGGTCTTAGTCCGGTTCAGCTAGAAGTTTGGGTGGTTGTTTCTCTGCTGGTCCGGTTTTTAATATGCTGGGGTTCTCTGTGCCGGTAAGTTTTGTGTCCACTCAAGTTCTGTGTGCTACACAGCCTGGTGGTCTTGGGCTCTCAAGGCTCATCTGTTTGGCGGCCTGCAAGGAGTTCCTTTCCTGGTCAGATTGACTGTCGTTTCAGGACACTCTGCTGGTCAGGATAGGTGTCAGCTTGGAGTATGTTTCCAGGTCAAAATTTAGATCTGGAGGAGACCATTTTATTGTTATGTTGAATTTCTGAGTGGGGCGTTTGCGCTGGTCATGTTTAATGTCTTTGGAGTAGCTCATATGTGGTCACGTGGGTGTCATTAGAGTGTATGTGATGGCCAGGTTGGGATTTGACAGGGTGTCTATGTTCTCAGTAACTTTTCAACTCTGACTTGGATTTGTGCAGGCCAGGTTTTTGAACTACTGTGGTCATTGTTCTGGTCTCTTGTTTCTCTGGTTTCTCTGTCCCACTCCCTTTCGAGATCTGCATTGCAGACTATGTTCTGGTGAGCTTTGTGGTCTGCAGGAGCTGTCTGTGATGGTCAGGCTGGGGGTATTCCGGAATTCTCTGTACTGTTCATTTGTGGGTTCTCTTAGGGTTCTATTTCCTGTTTAAATTGAGGATGGGCTGGAGATATTTGAGCCTGGTTAGGATCGGTGTTACCTTGTGGTATCAGTGAGAACTGCTTAGTATCTGCATAGGATTTGTTTGAAGGATTGCTTGTGTCTTACTTCTGGGCTCAATTGGGATTAGGGACCCTCTTCTGCTCGTTCCAGTGGTCTGCACTAATGCAATTGGTCAGGTTAGGTTATGGGTCTCCTGGGGTTCTCTGTGATTGTCACAATTAAGTTCTGTTTGATTTCTCTGTTATGGTTGTATTTTGGAACAATCAGGAATCTCTATGCTGTTCATTGGATTGTACTGTCGCTGTTTTCTGTGTTGGTTAATATGTCTATGTTCTGGATTTCATTGTTCCTGGTCATGTTGGGGTATTTTGGAGGGTATCGTTGCCTTTCTGTTTAGAGATATGCCAAAGTCTCCCTGCTGGATAGCTTATTAGACTTGGACACACTATGCTTGTCACGTTGGGTGTCTATTGGGGTGACATACTTTGTCAGGTGTTTGTTCTGAAGGGATTTCTGTGCTTTTCATGATGAGTTTCTGCCCGGTGTCTCTACATTGGCATCCTTCGTGGTCCGTCAGTCATCTCTGTTGTGGTCAGGTTAGGATCTTTCGAGTGTCTCTGTGCTAAGCAGTGTGATGTTGTTCTAGGGGACTCTGTTCCTACAGACATTTGGAATTTTCCAATGGTTCTTTCATGTCAGTTAGAGAATTACTGGATTTCCTCTGCTGGTCTTAGGTGTGACTCAAGTCCCTCTTCTTGTCACCTTGGTGTTCTACATTGAGGTCTCTGTACTGTTCAGATTGAAGATAGCTACCGGTCTCTAGGCTAGTGAAATTTTCAATCAGCTGAAGTTCTCCGTATTGGTCAGTTTGGTGGTCTGCAGGGGATCACTGCTATTCATCTTGTGGTTCTTGTGAGTGTCTATATCTTCCTGAGGCGGAATGTCTGCATACTGTCTTTTTCCGGTCAGATGGGTTGTCTGGTTAAAGACTTTGTGCTATTCTGGTTAGGGGTCTGCTGGGATGCTCTTTCCAGGTCAAATTTCGAGTTCCATTGTGACCAGTTGCTTGTAACTTTTTTTTTCTGGCATGTGGTCTACGTTCTAATCAAATTTTAATGTTGGAAGGTCTCAAATCTTGTCAGGTGGCAATTATTCAAGGACATTTTTGTTAAGCATGTTGTCATTTTCCAAGGTGTCTCTGTTCCCAGTAACATTTAAAATGTGCCTTGGGATTGTCCTGATCAAGTGTGTGGTCTGATCGGTCTTTGCAGTGGTCTCCTGCGTGTCTGGGTTCTCCTTTTCAGTGATATTGGAGATCTGTACTGCGCGGTCTGTTCTGTTCACGGATGGGGTCTGCTTGAGCTGTCTGTGATGGTCAGGTTCAGTGTCTTCCAGCGTTCTCTCTACTGGCCTTAGGACTTTTCTGCCATTGTTTCTGATCAGGTTAGTTTGAGAATGTGAGGGAGGTCTTTGATCCTGGTCAGGTTAGAGGGTATTCTTGACACATCTTTCTGTTCTCTTTACAAATATGTTGATGTCTCCCTTCCGTTCAGAGAAATAGATGGCTGGGTTCTCTGTACTAGTTTTTTTGGAGGTCTTTTGGGGTGTCTTCCTTGGTACAGCTTTTCTTGTGAAGGTGTTTCTCTGCTCGTCGTGATAAATTTCTTTCTGATATTTGTGTATCGATAAAACTTGAAGTCTGTGGGTGGTCTGTGTTCTGGTCAAGATAGGAGTAGTCGAGGGTCTTTATGCTAAGCAGATTGCTGTTCTTCTGTGCTGTCCCTGTTTTCACTTATATGAGGAAGCTGTGTGGTGTTCATCCATGTCCAGTTTGGGGGCTGCTGCTTTTCTTTGGTTGTACTTAGAGAAGCTTTGTGTCCATCATTTGGTTACCATAGAGGTCTGCATTGCGGGCTTTATTCTGGTCAGGTTGTGGGTATTTTGCTACTATCTATGATTGTTGTGTACGTGTTCAGCTTGCGCTGTCTGTTGTGTTCATGCTGGAGGACTGCTAGAATCTCAATACACGGCATTTCAGGGATCTCTCAGGGTTATTTGTGTTGGGTAGGATTGGAGTGTCCTGAAGATCTTTGCTACTGGTCATGTTTTCATGCTGTTTGTGATATCTCTGCTGGTCTTTTCTCAGATTATCTGTGTCCTCTTTCCTGGTCAGGTTAATGAACTACTTGGTACGATCATTATCAGGTTGGGTGTCTGCTAGGGTCCTCTTTGTGATCAAGTTCCAGGTCTTCTGGGAATCCTGTGCTCTTCATGTTGCTTTTCCTTCAGAGGTCTGTGTGCTGTTCATGTTTGAGGTTAGTGTGAGTCCTCTTTTGGTGAGTTTGGAGGTCAATCTCGTGAATCCGATCTTGGTATTTTGGAATTTTTCTCAGGTCGCTCTTCCTAGTCACATTAGCAATCTGCTGATTGTTCTTCCTGGTCAGGTTTGGGGCCGGCTGGAATATTTACTCTGCTTTTGGGTATCACTGAAGTCTCTATTTCTGTCAATGAGGATGTCCACCTAGGGCACTCTTTGCCTATCTGATTGTCTCTGCAATGGAGCTGTCTGTGATGGTCAGTTTTAGTGTCTGCCAAATCTTTCTTTATTGGTGTTTTGGTAATTCTGTGCGACTTCTCTGTGCTGGTAAAGATGAACATATGCTGGAGATCTATGTGGCTGTTTATGTTAGAGTTCTTTGGGTGATATCTATGCTGCTGCGTTTGTATATTTGCTAGGGCCTGTCTCTTTCTCAGTTACATGGAGTTTTTTGTACTCTATCTGTCAGTGTGGGTTTCTCTTGCTGGTCACCTTTCTATACAGGTTCCAAGTGTGCTGGGCTGCGGATGCTTGTCATGTGGAATTTCTGCATTAAGTCTCTGTGTTGGTCAAGTTTGAGGTAGGTGGGGTGTCAGTGTACCTGTCAGTTTCATATGAATCATGGGTCTCTGTGCTCAGAAGTTTGATTATTGGCTCAGTAATTGCGTGATTGTCACGATGAAGGCTTCTGGGTATTACTTTGCAGATTCATTTGGGTTGTGGTTTGGTATCACTGGGTCAGGCTGAGGGTGTCCTGGTGGACTTTGTCCTTGTCTATTTGGGGATCTGCATGATATCTCTTTGAGAAGTCAAGTTGAGGATCTGCCAGGTCTCTCTGTGCGGGTATATTTGGAAGTCTCCTGGGGTGGCATTGATAGTCACACTTAGTAGTTGCCTCGGTTACCTACGTTTGTAATGTTGAAGTTATACCTGAGGACCCTGTGCGTGTCATGTAAAGTTTTCTTCTCAGCTCTCTGTTTGTCATGTTGGGGGGCTGATGTGGTAATGTGACTTTCAGTTAGGGCATCTGCCGGATCCTTTGGCTGGTCATGTTGATTGTATTCCATGGGTCTTAGTCCTGTTCCGCTGGAAGGTTGGCTGGTTGTTCCTGTGCTGGTCCAGTTCTGAGTATGCTGGGGTTCTCTGTGCCAGTAAGTTTGTGTCGGCTCAAGTTCTCTGTGCTACTCAGCCTGGAAGTCTTGTGGGTGGTCTCTAGGCTCATCTTTTTGGGGGCCTGCAAGGATATCCTTTGCTGGTCAGATTGACTGTCCGTTTCAGGACTCACTGCTGGTCAGGATAGGATTCAGCTCAGAGTATGTTTCCAGGTCAGCATTTAGATCTGCAGGAGACCATGTCCTGGTTATGATGTTTCTCTGAGTGGGGTTCCTGTGCTGGTCACATTTAAGGTCTTTGGAGAGTCTCGTATGTGGTCACGGTGGGGTCATTAGAGTATATTTGACGGCCACGTTGGGATTTTACATGGTGTCTTTGTTCTCGGTAACTTTTCAAATCTGCCTTGGATTTGTGCAGGGTAGATTTGTGATCTGCTTTTGTCATTCTTCAGGTCTCTCGTTTTCCTGGTGTCTCTGTTCCTGTCCCATTGGAGATATGCATTGCAGACTATGTTCTGGTGAGTGATGGGGTCTGAGGGGGCTGTCTGTGATGGTCAGGCTGGGGGAATTCCAGAATTTTTGGTACTGTTCATTTGTGGGTTCTTTGAGGTTTCTTTTTACTGGTTAAAATGAGGATGTGCTGGAGATCTTTGAGCCTGGTTCGGTTCGGTTTTTCCTTGGGGTACCTTTGAGGACTGCCTAGAATCTGCATGGGATTGTTTTGAGGGATTGCTTGTGTCTTACTGCTGCGCAAAGCTGAGCTTAGGGTCCCTCTTCTGGTTATTCTAGTGGACTGCATTAAGGCCATTGTTCTGGTTAGGTTATGGGTCTCTTGGGGTTCTCTGTGATTGTCACCTTTGGATTCTGCTTGATTTCTCTGTTATGGTTATACTGGGGAACAATCAGGAGTCTCTACGCTGGTCATTGGATGGTATTGTCAGTGTTTTCTGTGTTGGTTAGGATGTCTAGTTTCTGGATATCATTGTTGCTGCTCATGTTGGGGTTTTTTGGAGAGTACCAGTGCCTTTCTGCTTAGAGATATGCCGAAGTCTCTCTAATGGATTGGTTAATAGACTGGGAGATACTATGTGTGTCAGGTTGGGTGTCTTTCAGGGGGTCAATCTTTGTCAGGTGTTTTTTCTGAAGGGAATGCGGTGCTTGTCATGTTGAGTTTCTGCCTGATGTCTCTACATTGGCAAACATCCAGGTTGTGGGTCATCTCTGTTGTGTTCAGCTAGGGATGATTCGAGTGTCTCTGTGCTAGGCAGGGGGAGGTTGTCCTAGGCGTCTCTGTTCCTACAGACATTTGTAATCTTTCAATAGTTATTTCTGGTCAGTTAGAGAATTACGGAGTTTTTTCTTTTTTTTTTAATTCATTTTTATTGTTAGACTTATTGGGGTGACATCTGTTAGCAAGGATAACATAGGTTTCAGGCATACAATTCTTCAGTGCATCTTAAATGTGCCTCAAATCCCTTTCCTTGACACCTAGGAGGTCTTCATTGAGGTCTCCCTACTGTCCAGGTTTTAGATATATTTGGGTCTCTATGCTAGTGCCATTTTAAGTCTGCTTAATTTATCTGTATTGGTCAGATTTGTGTTCTGCTGGGATCTCTGCTATTCATACTGTGGGTCTTTTGTGTGTCTCTATCTTCCCGAGGCGGACAGTCTGCATAGGCCCTTTTTCCGGTCAGATGGGTTGTCTGTTTGAAGACTTTGTGCTATTCTGGTTAGGGGTCTGCAGGGATGTAATTTCCAGTTCAGATTTCCTTGTCCAAGTGAATATTTTCTTGTCATTTTATATTTTTGCATGCGGTGTAGGTTCGAGTCAAAGGTTAATGTTATTGGAAAGTCTCAAATCTTGTCAGGTGGTGCTCATTCAAAGATCATTAGTTTCAGCATGTTGGCATTTATAGGGTGTCTCTGTTCCCAGTAACATTTAACATGTGCCTTGGGAATGTCCTGGTCAGGTTTGTGGTCTGATCGGGTCTTTCCATTGAACTCGTATGAGTCTGGGTTCTCTTCTTCAGTCACATTGGAGATCTGCATTGCGCGGTCTGTTCTGTTCACGTTTGGGGTCTGCTTGAGCTGTCTGTGATGGTCAGCTTGGTGGTCTTCCGGGGTTCTGTCTACTGGTCTTTGGAGTGTTCTGCCAGTGTTTTCTGAGCTGGTTAGTATGAGAATGGGAGGGAGATCTTTGATCCTGTTCAGGTTAGAGGGTATTCTTAACGCATCTGAGCTTTTGTATTTAGAGATGTCTCCCTTCCTTTCAGAATAATAGATGGCTGAGTACTGTGTACTAGTCATGTAGGAGGTCTTTCTGGGTGCCTTCCTTCATCAAGCTTGTCTTGTGAAGATGTTTCTGTGCTTGTCATGATAAATCTCTTTCTGATACCTGTGTTTCAGTAAACCTTGAGGTCTGTGAGTGGTCTGAGTTCTGGTCAAGTTAGAATCAGTCAACGGTCTTTATGCTAAGCAGGTTGGGGTTCTTCTGTGGTATCCCTGTTTTCATTTGCATTAGCAAGCTGTGTGGTGTTCATCCACATCCAGTTTGGGCGCCATTGCTTTTCCTCGGTTGTACTTAGAGAAGCTTTGTGTCAACAATTCGTTACCATGGAGGTCTGCATTGCAGGCCTCATTCTTGGCAGGTTGTAGGTCTTTGGGGACTATCTGTGATTGTTGTGTTCGTATTCTGCTTGCGTTGTCTGTTGTGTTCATGGTGGAGGACTGCTGGGAGTCTCAATACACGACATTGCAGGGTCCTCTCAGGGTTATCTGTGTTGGGTAGGAAGGGAGGTTCCTAGAGATCGTTGCTTCTGGTCATGTTGCCATCGTGTTTGTGATACCTGTGCTGGCCTTTTCTCAGATAATCTGTGTCCTTTTTCCAGTTCAGGTTAATGAACTACTTGGTACAATCCTTCTCAGGTTGGGTCCCTGCTAGGGTTCTCGTTTCTGATCATGTTCCAGGTCTTCTGGGATCCCTGTGCTCTTCATGTTGCATTTCTTTCAGAGGTCTCTCTGTTGTTCATGTTCGAGGTCAGAGTGGGTTCTCTTTAGGTGATGTTGGGTATCAATCTCGTTAATCCGATCTTGGTATTTTGGAGTTTTTCTTAGGTCGCTCTTCCTGGTCACATTTACAATCTTCCGATGGTTCTTCCTGGTCAGGCTTGGGGTCCGCTGGTGTATTTCTTCTGGTTTTGGGTATCTCTGAAGTCTCTATTTCTGTCAATGTGGATGTCCACCTGGGTTGCTCTTTGCCTATCTGGTTGGTGTGCACTGCAGCTGTCTGTGATGGTCAGTTTTGGTGTCTACCAGGGCTTTCTATGTTGGTTATTTGGGAATTCTGTAGGAATTCTCTGGGCTGGTAAAGATGAATATGTGCTTGAGATCTATGTGGCTGTTCAGGTTAGAGTTCTTTTGGTGGTATCTATGCTGCTGTGTTTGTATACTTCCCCTTGGCCTGTCTCTTTTTCAGTTACATGGACTTTTGTGTACTCTATCTGTCAGTGTGGGTTTCTCCTGCTGGTCACCTTTGTGTACATGTTCCAAGTCTGCTGGTCTCTGAATGCTTGTCATGTGGAATTTCTGCCTTAGGTCTTTGCATTGGTCAAGTTTGAGGTAGGTCGGGGAGTCAGTGTACCTGTAACTTTCATATGAATCAGGGGTCTCTGTGCTCAGAAGATTAATGATTGGCTCAGCGATTGCGTGATTGTCACGATGAAGACTTCTGGGTATTTATTTGCTGATTCGTTTGGGTTCTGGTTGGTATCACTTGGTCAGGCTGAGCGTGTAAAGGTGGACTTTGTCCTCTTCTATTTGGGTATATGCATGGTATCTCTTTGAGAGGTAAAGTTTAGGATCTGCCAGGTCTCTCTGTGCGGGTATATTTGGAAGTCTCCTGGGGTGGCATTGATGGTCACACTTAGTAGTTGCCTTGGTTACCTATGTTTGTAATGTTGAAGTTATACCTGAGGACCCTGTGCGTGTCATGTAAAGTTTTCTTTTCAACTCTCTGTTTGTCATGTCGGGGGGCTGATGTGGTAATGTGACTTTCAGTTAGGGCATCTGCCGGATCCTTTGGCTGGTCATGTTGATTGTATTCCATGGGTCTTAGTCCTGTTCCGCTGGAAGGTTGGCTGGTTGTTCCTGTGCTGGTCCAGTTCTGAGTATGCTGGGTTTCTCTGTGCCAGTAAGTTTGTGTCGGCTCAAGTTCTCTGTGCTACTCAGCCTGGAGGTCTTGTGGGTGGCCTCTAGGCTCATCCTTTTGGGTGCCTGCAAGGATATCCTTTGCTGGTCAGATTGACTGTCCGTTTCAGGACCTTCTGCTGGTCAGAATAGGGTTCAGCTCAGAGTATGTTTCCAGGTCAGCATTTAGATCTGCAGGAGACCATGTCCTGGTTATGATGTTTCTCTGAGTGGGATTCGTTCTGTTCAGGTTGAAAGTTAGCTGGTTGTTTCTGTGCTGGACCGGTTCTGAGTATGCTGGGGTTCTCTGTGGCGGTACATTTTGTGTCGGCTCTAGTTGTCTGTGCTACTCAACCTGAAGGTTTTGTGTGGGTCTCTAGGCTCAATTTTTGGCGGCCTGCCAGGAGTTCTATTGCTGGTCGGATTGACTGTCCGTTTCAGGACTCTCTGCTGGTCATGATAAGGCTCTGCTCTGAGTATGTTTCCAGGTCAGCATTTCCTAGTTATGTGGTTTCTCTGAGTGGAATTCCTGTGCCTGTCACGTTTAATGTCTTTGGAGTTTCTCATATGTGGTCACGTTGGTGTCATTAGAGCATATGTGATGGTCACGTTGTGATTTTACAGGGTGGCTTTGTTCAAGGTAACATTTCAAATCTGCCTTGGTTTGTGCAGGTCAGGTTTGTGATGTGCAGTGGTCATTCTTCTGGTCTATCGTTTTCCTGGTTTCTCTGTTCCTGTCCCATTGGAGATCTGCATTGCAGACTATGTTCTGGTGAGTTTGGGGTCTGTGGTGGTTGTCTGTGAAGGTCAGGCTGGGGGTATTCCAGAATTCTCGGAACATTTTATTTGTATGTTCTTGAGGGTTCTATTTAGTGCTTAAAATGAGGATGTGCTAGAGATCTTTGAGGCTGGTTATGTTCGGTGAATCCTTGGGGTATCTTTGAGGACTGCCTAGAATCTGCATGGGATCGGTTTGAAGGATTGCTTGTGTCTTACTGCAGGCCTCAGTTGAGCTTAGGGTCTCTCTTGTGGTCATTCTGGTGGTCTGCATTAAGGCCATTGATCTGGTTAGGTTATGGGTCTCTTGGGGTTCTCTGTGGTTGTCACATTTGGATTCTGTTTCATTTCTCTATTATGGTTATACTGGGGAGCAATCAGGAGTCTCTACACTGGTCATTGGATGGTATTGTCAGTGTTTTCTGTGTTGGTTAGGATGTCTAGGTTCTGCATATCATTGTTGCTGCTCATGTTGGGGTTTTTTGGGAGAGTACCAGTGCCTTTCTGCTTAGAGATATGCCAAAGTCTCTCTGCTATATTCGTTAATATACTGGGAGATACTATCCCTGTCAGGATGGGTGTCTTTTGGGGTGTCTATCTTTGTCACGTATTTGTTCTGAAGGGATTTCTGTGCTTGTCATGTTGAGTTTCTGCCTGATGTCTCCACATTGGCAAACTCCGAGGTCGTGGGTCATCTCTGTTGTCAGGTTGGGATGATTCGAGTGTCTCTGTGCTAGGCAGGGTGAGGTTCTTCTCGGTGTCTCTGTTCCTACAGACGTTTGTAATCTTCCAATGGTTATTTCTGGTCATTTAGAGAATTGCTGGGTGTCCACTACTGGATTTAGGTGTGTACCAAGTCCCTTTTCTTGTGACCTAGGAGGTCTTCATTGAGGTCTCCGTACTCTTCAGTTTTAAGAAATCTACGGGTCACTATGGTAGTGCCACTTTCAATCTGATGAAATTCTCTGTATTGGTCAGAATTGTGGTCGGCATGTGATCTCTGCTATTCATATTATGGGTCTTGCTTGTGTCTCTATCTTCCTGACGCGGAATGTCTGCATAGGCTATTTTTCTGGTCAGATGGGCTATCTGGTTGAGGACTTTGTGCTATTCTGGTTAGCGTTCTTCTGGAATGATCTTTCCCGTTCGGATTTCCGGGTCCATGTGACCACTTGCATATAATTTAATTTTTCTGCATGAGGTTCTAATCAAAGTTGAATGTTATTGGAAATTCTCAAATCTTGTCAGGTGGCGATCATTCAAAGACCATTAGGTTCAGCATGGTGGCATTTATAAGGTGTCTCTGTTCCCAGTAACATTTAACATGTGCCTTGGGAATGTCCTGGTCAAGTTTGAGGTCTGATCGTGCCTTTCCATTGGACTCGTATGAGTCTGGGTTCTCTTCTTCAGTCGCATTGGAGATCTGCATTGCGCGGTCTGTTCTGTTCACGTGTGGGGTCTGCTTGATCTTTCTGTGATGGTGAGCTTGATGGTTTTCCGGGGTTCGGTCCACGTGTCTTTGGAGAGCTCTGCCAGTGTTTTCTGAGGTGGTTAGTATGAGAATGTGAGGGAGATCTTTGATTCTGTTCAGGTTAGAGGGAGTGCTTGACTCATCTGTGCTCTTCTCTTTAGAGATATGTTGATGTCTCCCTTCCGTTCAGAATAATAGACGGCTGGGTACTCTACACTAGTCATGTAGGAGGTCTTTCGGGGTGTCTTCCTTGGTCAAGCTTTTCTTGTGCTTGTCACGATATAATTCTTTCTGATATCTGTGTGTTGGTAAACGTTGAGGTCTGTGAGTGGTCTGTGTTCTGGTCACGTTATAATCAGTCGACGGTCTTTATGCTAAGCAGGTTGGGGTTCCTCTGTGGTGTCCCTGTTTTCATTTGCATTAGGAAGCTGTGTGGTGTTCATCCACGTCCAGTTTGGGGGCTGCTGCATTTCCTCTGTTGTACTTAGACAAGCTTTGTGTCGAAAAATTGGTTACCATGGAGGTCTGCATTGCGTGCTTTATTCTTGCAGGTTGTAGGTCTTTTGGGACTATCTGTGATTGTTGTGTTCATGCGGGAAGTCTGCTGGGAGTCTCAATACACGACATTTCATGGTTCTCTCAGGGTTATCTGTGTTCGGTAGGATGTGGGTCCTGGAGATCGTTGCTTTAGTTCATGTTGTCGTTGTGCTTGTGATATCCGTGCTGGTCTTCTCTCAGATTATCTGTGCCCTCTTTCCTGGCCAGGTTAATGAACTACTTGATACGATCCTTCTCAGGTTGGGTGTCTGCTAGGGTTCTCTTTTCTGATCAAGTTCCAGAACTTCTGGCATCCGCTCGTCATGTGGCATTTCTTTCAGAGGTCTCACTTTTGTTCATGTTCGAGGTCAGAGTGTGTTCTCTTTAGGGGATATTGGGAATCAATCTCGTGAATGTGATCTTGGTATTTAGGAATTTTTTCTTAGGTCGCTCTTCCTGGTCACATTTACAATCTGCTGATGGTTCTTCCTGGTCAGGTTTGGGGTCAGCTGGAGTCTTTCTTCTGGTTTTGGGTACCTCTGAAGTCCCTATTGCTGTCAACGTGGATGTCAACCTGGGTTGCTCCTTGCCTATCTGGTTGGTGTGCACTCCAGCTGTCTATGATGGTCAGTTTTGGTGTCTAACAGGGCTTTCTATGTTGGTTATTTGGGAATTCTGTAGAACTTCTCTGTGCTGGTAAAAATGAATATATGCTGGAGATCTATGTGGCTCTTCGGGTTAGAGTTCTTTCGGTGGTATCTATGCTGCTGTGTTTTTAAATTTCCTAGGGCCTGTCTCTGTCTTAGTTACATGGACGATCTGTCAGTGTGGGTTTCTCCTGCAGGTCACCTTTCTGTGCACGTTCCAAGTCTGCTGGGTTCCGGACGCGTGTCATGTGGAATTTCTGCCTTAGGTCTCTGCGTTGGTCAAGATTGGGTTAGGTCCGGTGTCAGTGTACCTGTCAGTCTCATATGAATCAGGGGTCTCTGTGCTCAGAAGATTGATGATTGGCTCAGAGATTGCGTGATTGTCACTATGAAGGCTTCTGTGTATTTCTTTGCTGATTCATTTGGGTTCTGGCTTGGTTTCACTGGGTCAGGCTGAGCGTGTACTGGTGGAGTTTGTCCTCGTCTATTTGGGGATATTCATGGTATCTGTTTGAGAGGTCAAGTTGAGGATCTGCCAAGTCTCTCTGTGCGGTTATATTTGGAAATCTCCTGGGGTGTCATTGATGGTCACACTTAGTATTTGTCTTGGTTACCTATGTCGGTCATGTTGCAGTTATATCTTAGGACACTGTGCCTGTCATGTAGAGGTTACTTTTGAACTCTCTATTTGTCATGTTGCGGGGCTGATGTGGTTCTAGGACTTTCAGTTAGGGCATCTGCCGGGTCCTCTGGCTGGTCATGTTGATTGTATTCCTTGGGTCTTCGTTCTGGTCAGGTTGAAAGTTAGCTGGTTGTTTCTGTGCTGGACCGGTTCTGAGTATGCTGGGGTTCTCTGTGCCGGTAGGTCTAGTTTCGGCTCACTTTCTCTGTGCTACTCAGCCTGGAGGTTGTATTGAGGTCTGTAGGCTCATCTTTGTGTAGGCCTGCAAGGAGTTCCTTTGCTGGTCAGATTGACTGTCCGTTTCAGGACTCTCTGCTGGTCAGGAAAGTGGTCGGCTCTGAGTATGTTTCCTGCGAGGCATTTCGATTAGCAGGAGACCATTTCCTAGTTATGTTGTTTCTACGAGTGGGGTTCCTGTGCTGGTCACGTTTAATATCTTTGGTGTGTCTCGCATGTGGTAACGTTGGGGTCATTAGTGTCTAGGTGATGGCCACGTTGGGATTTTACATGGTGTCTTTGTTCTCGGTAACATTTCAAATCTGCTTTGGATTTGTGCAGGCCAGGTTTGTGATGTCCTGTGGTCATTCTTCTGGTCTCTGTTTCTCTGTTCCTTTCCCAATGGAGGTCTGCATTACAAAGTATGTTTTGGTGAGTTTTGGGGTCTGCAGGGTTGTGTGTGATGGTCAGGCTGGAGTTATTCCAGAAGTTTCGGTACTGTTCATTTGTGGGTTTTTTCAGGGTTCTCTTTACTGGTAAAAATGAGGATGTGCTGGAGATCTTTGAGACTGGTTAGGTTCGGTGTTTCCTTGGGGTATCTTTCAGGACTGCCTAGAATCTGCATGGGATCGGTTTGAAGGATTGCTTGTGTCTTACTGCAGGGCTCAGTTGAGCTTAGGCTCCCTCTTGTCGTCATTCTGGTGGACTGCATTAAGGCCATTGATCTGGTTAGGTTATGGGTCTTTTCGGATTCTCTGTGATTGTCAACTTTGGATTCTCTGTGATTTCTCTGTTATGGTTATACTGGGGAGCAATCAGGAGTCTGTACGCTGTTCATTGGATGGTACTGTCCGTGTTTTCTGTGTTGGTTAGGATGTCTAGGTTCTGAATATCATTGTTGCTGATCATGTTGGAGTTTTTTGGGAGAGTACCAGTGCCTTTCTGCTTAGAGATATGCCAAAGTCTCTCTGCTGTATTCGTGAATATACTGGGAGATTCTATCCCTGTCAGGTTGGGTTTCTTTTGGGGTGTCTATCTTTTTGAGGTGTTTGTTCGGAAGGGATTTCTGTGCTTGTCATGTTGAGTTTCTGCCTGATGTCTCCATATTGGCAAACTTCGAGGTCGTGGGTCATCTCTGTTGTTGTCAGGTTGGGATGATTCGAGTGTCTCTGTGCTAGGCAGGGTGAGGTTCTTCTCGGTGTCTCTGTTCCTACAGACGTTTGTAATCTTCCAATGGTTATTTCTGGTCAGTTAGAGAATTACTGGATGTCCACTGCTGGATGTAGGTGTGCCCCAAGTCCCTTTTCTTGTCACCTAGGAGATTTTCATTGAGGTCTCCATACTCTTCAGTTTTAAGAAATATTCGGGTTACTATGGTAGTGCCATTTTTAATCTGCTGATGTTCTCTGTGTTGGTCAGATTGGTGGTCGGCAGGGGATCTTTGCTATTCATATTGTGGGTCTTGGGTGTGTCTCTATCTTCCTGACAAGGAATGTCTGCATAGGCTCTTTTTCTTGTCAGATGGGCTGTCTGGTTGAGGACTTTATGCTATTCTTCTTAGGGGTCTCCTGGAATGATCTTTCCAGTTCTGATTTCCGGGTCCATGTGACCACTTGCATATAATTTAATTTTTCTGCATGAGGTTCTAGTCAAAGTTGAATGTTATTGGAAAGTCTCACATCTTGTCAGGTGGCGATCATTCAAAGACCTTTAGGTTCAGCATGTTGGCATTTATAGGGTGTCTCTGTTCCCTGTAACATTTACCATGTGCCTTGGGAATGTCCTGGTCAGGTTTGAGGTCTAATCGTGCCTTTCCATTGGACTCGTATGAGTCTGGGTTCTCTTCTTCAGTCACATTGGAGATCTACATTGCGCGGTCTGTTCTGTTCACGTGTGGGGTCTGCTTGAGCTTTCTGTGATGGTCAGCTTGGTGGTTTTCCAGGGTTCTGTCTACGGGTCTTTGGAGTGCTCTGCAAGTGTATTCTGAACTGATTAGTATGCGAATGTGAAGGAGATCTTTGATCCTGTTCAGGTTAGAGGGTATGCTTGACGCGTCTGTGCTCTTCTCTTTAGAGATATGTTGATGTCTCCCTTCCATTCAGAATAATAGACGGCCGGGTACTCTATACTAGTCATATAGGAGGTCTTTCGGGATGCCTTCCTCGGTCAAGCTTTTCGTGTGCTTGTCACGATATATTTCTTTCTGATATCTGTGTGTCGGTAAACCTTGAGGTCTGTGAGTGGTCTGTGTTCTGGTCAAGTTTGAATCAGTCGACGGTCTTTATGCTAAGCAGGTTGGGGTTCTTCTGTGGTGTCACTGTTTTCATTTGCATTAGGAAGCTGTGTGGTGTTCATCCATGTCAAGTTTGGGGGCTGCTGATTTTCCTCTGTTGTACTTAGAGAAGGTTTGTGTCAAAAAATTGGTTACCATGGAAGTCTGCATTGCTTGCTTTATTCTTGCAGGTGGTAGGTCTTTTGGGACTATCTGTGATTGTTGTGTTCATGCTGGAAGACTGCTGGGAGTCTCAATACACGACATTTCATGGTTCTCTCAGTGTTATCTGTGTTCGGTAGGAGGTGGGTCCTGGAGATCGTTGCTTCTGTTCATGATGTCATTGTGCTTGTGATATCCTTGCTGGTCTCCTCTCAGATTATCTGTGCCCTCTTTCCAGGCCAGGTTAATGAACTACTTGGTATGATCCTTCTCAGGTTGGGTGTCTGCTAGGGTTCTCTTTTCTGATCAAGTTCCAGGTCTTCTGGGATCCTTGTGCTCGTGATATTGCATTTCTTTCAGAGGTCTCTGTGTTGTTCATGTTCGAGGTCAGAGTGGGTTCTCTTTAGGTGAGGTTGGGTATCAATCTCGTGAATGTGATCTTGGTATTTTGGAATTTTTTCTTAGGTCGCTCTTCCTGGTCACCTTTACAATCTGCCTGCGATGGTTCTTCCTGGTCAGGTTTGGGGTCAGCTGGAGTCTTTCTTCTGGTTTTGGGTACCTCTGAAGTCCCTATTGCTGTCAACGTGGAAGTCAACCTGGGTTGCTCTTTGCCTATCTGGTTGGTGTGCACTGCAGCTGTCTGTGATGGTCAGTTTTGGTGTCTACCAGGGCTTTCTATGTTGGATATTTGGGAATTCTGTAGAACTTCTCTGTGCTGGTAAAAATGAATATATGCTGGAGATCTATGTGGCTCTTCGGGTTAGAGTTCTTTTGGTGGTATCTATGCTGCTGTGTTTTTATATTTCCTAGGGCCTGTCTCTTTCTCAGTTTCATCGATGATCTCTCAGTGTGGGTTTCTCCTGCAGGTCACCATTCTGTACAGGTTCCAAGTCTGCTGGGCTCCGGACGCTTGTCATGTGGAACTTCTGCCTTAGGTCTCTGCGTTGGTCAGGATTGGGGTAGGTTGTGGTGTCAATGTACCTGTCAGTTTCATATGAATCAGGGGTCTCTGTGCTCAGAGGATTGATGATTGGCTCAGCGAT
>PVJL010012803.1:15585-35366 GCA_004026885.1 Lyroderma lyra | reverse complement strand
TTCTGGTCTTCAATATCACTAATTCTTTCCTCCATCTGGTTGGTCCTGTTTCCTATGGCAGTTATTTCATTTCTCACTTCTTTTATGGTATTATTTATTTCTCGTATTTCCGTCTCAATCTTTCTTATGTTTTGAATTTCTTTGTTAAATTGTTCTTTTTGTTCACAGAGTTCCTTTTTTATGTCATTTATATCTTTTTGTATATTATTTACCTCAGCTATGGTGTTCTGCCAATAGGTTTTCATTTCTCTCACAGTCTTTAGAATGGCTGCTTTAAATTCTCCATCACTTAAATGAGTCCCTTCCACTTGTAACAGGCTGTCTTCTAGGTGAATTTCATGTTCTTTCTGAGGAGTTTCAGTTTTTAAGGAATTCATCCTGTCCTCTGTGTTCTTCCTCTTTGACGTGAGGGCTTTATGTTCAGTGCCCAGATTATTGCTTTTGTGGTGTCTTGCTGTAGGGCAGACACTAGGTGGCACTGGGGGTCAAGTTTTGGGGGAGAGGGGGCTGCTAGTTTCTTGTTTCTGATCTCCTACTGCGTTTGGAGGCTATGCACATATGTCCTGGGGAGAGGCCTACAAAAGGCTTTCCAAAGGTGGCTCTGCCTTTTTCCCTTTGCTGGGGAAGCTGTTTTTGCTAGCTGGGGTGAATGCTAGCAAATCAAATCAGTCTGTGTTCCCAGCCCTGATTCAGTACCTGGCTGTCTAAAGGCTCATACTGCTTTCAGAACTCTGGGGTGCACGAGGAAGTGCCTGCTGCATAAGTCCAAAGATGTGGGCCTGGCCTGAGGCAGCAGTGTCGCCTTTGCGGCAGGCTGGGAACAGGAACTGCAGCCCTGTGTAGGTCTCCAGGGGGCTTAGAGCTGGGGTGTTATCTTTGAAGTTCAGAGTCCTCGCTCAGCCCTTCTACCACTCAAAAGTTCCAGAGGCTGGTTCCCAAACTCCTTCAGTCCCCAGCTTTCCATTCTCTCTCCCCTCCCCCAAACTGCGCAGCTCCGAATAGTCAGCAGGGATCGCGTCCCGATCCCCTGTGTTCCGTTTCTGCTCCCTTCCCTCTCCCTGACTCGCCCCCTTCTCGCCAGCCTTCAGGTGTTTACTTGCAATTTGTGGATTTCTCAAAAGCCGGTTTGTCACTCAGGGTCCTCTTTCTTGGCTCCTGGATGGCTTTTCAATTGTGTTTTCTGGGAGAGGCTTTAGGAACCTCCTCTCCAGTCACCATCTTGTCTTCCACCTGGTTATTTTTTTATGGTGTTGAGTTGTACGAATTTCTTATAAATTTTAGATGTTAACCCTTTATTGGATGCCTCATTGGGAAACATCTCATTCCATAGAATATATTTTTATTTTGTTGATGGTTTCTTTTGCTGTAAAAAACCTTTTTAGCCTGATGTAATCACATTTGTTTATTTTTACCTTTGTTTCCCTTGCCCAAGAAGCTATAACCCTGAAAGTATTACTAAGGGTGATGTCTGAAAGGCTACTTTTTATATTTCCTTAAGAAGGTTTATGGTTTCAGGTCTTATATTTGATTTTTTAATTCATTTTGAGTTTATTTTTGTATATGGTTTAAGAAGGTGGCCCATATTTTCTTTTGCATGTATCTGTCCAGTTTTCCCAACACCATAATTTAGTAGACTTCATGTAAATTCTTGTTTTATCTTCAGATATAAATTAGCCATATAGACATGAATTTATTTCTGGGGTCTCTATTCTGTTATATTGATCTGTCTATGTTTATGGCAGTACCATGCTGCTTTGTTAACTTTGACCTTGTCATATAATGTGTTACATGGTAGGATTATTCCTCCAAGTTCGTTCTTTCTCAGGGTTGTTGTGACTAATCTAGATCTTTTATGATTCCTTTAAATTTTAGAATTATTTGTTCTAGTTCTGTGAAGAATGCCATTGGTACTTTGATAGAAATTGCATTGAATCTGTAAATTGCTTTGGGTAATAGGGACATTTGAATTACATTAATTCTTTCTACTTATGAGTATGACATATTTCCATTTATTTGTATTTTCTCCAATTTCTCTCTTCAGTGTCTTATAATTTCCTTTCCTTGGTTAAATTTGCTCATAGGTATTAATTTTTATGCAATTGTAAGTGAAATTGTTTTCTTAATTTCTCTTTCTGTTAGTTATTGGTATATAAAAGTGCAACCAATTTCTGTTTATTAATGTTGTATTTTGCTACTTTACTAAATTCATATATCACTTAAAATAAATTTGGGTGGAATCTTTGGAGTTCTCTATATATTGAATCATGTCATTTTCAATAATAATAGTTTTATTTATTCTTTTCTCGTTTAGGTGTTTTTTTGTTTTGTTTTGTTTTTTTCTGATTGCTTCTGCTAGTACTTCCAGTACTATATTGAATAATTGTGGTTACAGTGAGCATCCTTGTCTTGTTTCTGATCTTAAAGCTTTTCTTTTAGCTGATCTTTTAGCTTTTCTATATAGAGTATGATGTTAGCTGTGGGTTTATCATATATAGCCTTTATTATATTGAGATATGTCTCTTCTATTTCTACTTTGCTGAAAAGTTTTATAATAAATGGCTGCTTGTTTTTGTTGAATGCTTTTTTTGTGTCTTAATATAACAAGATGACATTCATTTTTTATTTTGTTTATGTAGTGTATCACATTAATTGATTTATATATATAGAACCAACTTTGCATTCCAGAAATAAATCCCACTTGATTATGGTATATTACTTTTGTAATGTATTGTTTAATTTGTTAATATATTGTTGAAAATTTTTGCATTATTTTCACTAGGGATATTGGCCTATCATTTTCTTCTTCTGCTTTTTGTATTGTCTTAGTCTGATTTGGGTACCAGGGTAGTGGTGACCTCATAAATTGAATTAGGTAGGCTTTCCTCTTTTTGGAATTTTAGAATAGTTTGAGGAGAATAGATGTTATAAATTTTTTTTAATGTTCAGTAAAATTCACCTGTGAAGCAATCTGGTCCAGGATTTTAGTTTGTTGGGAGAATATTGACGACTGATTCAATTCTGTTCTTAAAAATTGGTCTGTTTAGATTTCCTGGTTCTTTTTGATTTAGCCTTGCATGCTGGTCTGTTTCTATAAATCTATACATATCTTTCAGATTGTATCATTTTTTGGTGTATAGTTGCTTTAGCATTTTCTTACAAATTTTTCTGTGGTGCCTGTTGTCAGTTGTCCTATTTCATTTCTTTCTTTCTTTCTTATTCTTTTTTTTTTAAAGGTGAAACAAGGAGATAGTTTATTGAAAGAAAATACACTCTTAAGAGGTAGGAGCAGGCCTGAGCAGGAAAATAGCTCAAGAGCCTGTCTTATTTCATTTCTGATTTTATTTATTTGAGTCCTTTTCTTTAATTTTTTTTTTTTTACTTTTTCTTTTTTCTTTATCTTTTGCTTTTCTGGAGTCTGGTTACAGTTTTGTCTATTTTGTTTATCTATCCAAAGAACTAGCTCTTGGTTTTATTGATATTTTTACTGTCTTTTTAGTCTTTATTTTGTTTCCATTCTGATTTTTATTAATTCCTTTCTTGTACTCACTTTGAGCATGTTTTTGTTTTCTGTTTGTTTTTTGTTCTTATTTTAATTATCTTTGGTATAAGGCTAAACTGTTTATTTGAGACTACTCTTGTTTCTTTAGGTATGTCTGCATTGCTATAAATTTCTCTCAGGGTTGTTTTTGCTGTGTGTCACAGATTTGGGCTTGTTCTGTTTTAATTTTAGTTGGTTTCAAGGTAACTTTTGATTCCTTTTTAAGTTCATTGTTAAATGATTTATTGTTTAGTATCATGTTATTTAGCCTTTACGTGTTTGTGTAATTTTCAGGTTTTTTTTTTTGTCATTACTTTCTAGTTTTATACTATTGTGATTAGAGAAAGTGCTTGACAAGATTTCAATTTTTAAAATTTATTCAGGCTTGTTTTGTGACCCAATGTGGTTTATTTGGGATATTTTATGTGCACTTGGAAAGAATGTATATTTTTCTGCTTTAGAATGAAATGCTCTAAAAATATCAATTAAATCCATCTGATCTAGTTTGTCATATAAAACCACTGTTTTTGTTTTGTTTTGTTTTGTATTGTTTCGTTTTGTTTTGTTCGATTGTTTGTTTGGGTAGTTCCCTGGCTGGGAATCAAATCCAGGCTGCAGCATTGATAGCGCCAAAGCCTAGACACTGCACCACCCAGGAACTCCCAACCCACTCTTTCTGTATTGCTTTGCTGTCTGAAAATTCTGTCCATTGGCATCAAAGGGGTTTTTAAGACCCCTTCTATAATTGTGTTACTGTTGATCTTTGCCTTTATGTAGGTCAATATTAGTTTAATGTGTCTAGGTGTTCCTATGTTGGGTGTATAAATCTTTATGAGAGTAGTGACCTTTGTAATTACAATATGCAATATTCTTCTCTGTCTTTTGTTATCGTCTGTATTTTAATGTCTGTTTTATTTGATCTAAGTATTGCTAACCCAGATTTTTTTTCCATTTCCATTTGTGTGAAATACTTTTTACCATCCTTTTACTTTTAGTCTACGTATGTTTGTCCATCTGAGGTCTTTTGTAGACAGCATCTGCCTGGTTCTTGTTTTCTTTTCTATTCAGCTACCCTGTTTCTGTTGATTGGAGAATTTAGTCAATTTACTTTTAAAGTTATTATTGATAGGAACACAGTCATCACCATGTTATTATTCATGTTTTTTTTATCTTCTTTTGTTTGCTTGTTGTTTTTCTTCTGCTAAAGAAGTCACTTTAGTGTTTCTTATAATACCAGCCTTCACCTTATTCTTGTAGAAGAAGCTCTTTATCTCTTTTTAAATTTTAAATAATAGCCTTGCTGGATAGAGTAATCTTGTTTGTAGGCCTCCTTTCTCCATTAATTTGAATATTTCTTGCCACTTCTTTCTGGTCTGCAAAGTTTCTGTTTAGAAGTTCTCTGACAGTCTTATGAAAGCTCCCTTGTAAGCAACCAGTTTTATTTTTCTTGCTACTGCTAAAATTTTTTTTCTGTATTTAACCTTTGCCATTTTAATTATGATGTGTCTTGGCATGGGTCTGTTTGGGTTTATCATAATTCAGACTCTCTTTGTTTCCTGAGCTTGTGTGTCTATTTTCTTCATCAGGTTAGAAAAGTTTTCGGTCATTATTTGTTCAAATAGGTTTTCAAACCTTTTCCCCATCTTTTCTTTTTCTGGTAACTCAATCATATAAATGTTGTTATGCTTGATGTTCCAGAAGGCTTTTCAGGTCTCATTAATTTTATTCCTTTTTTTTTTGGCTCTTCTAATTGGGTATTTTCTGCTACCTTGTATTCCAATTGCTGATTCAATTTTTTGCTTCATATAACCTGCTGTTGATTCTTTCTTGTTTAGTCTTCATTTCAGTTATTGTATTTTTAATTTCTGACTGGTTGTTTGTTATGGTTTCTATGTCCTACTTAATGGTAGCTATCTCTTTGTTGAAATTTTTACTAAGTTTCTTAAGAATTTTTATAACTTGTATTTTAAACTCTTTCTCTGCTATGTAGATTTCCTTCCTTTCATTTAGTTCTGTTTTGGAAGGGTGGTTCTTTTTATTTTATTTGGGATGTGTTCTTCTGTTTTCTCATGCTGACTTCCTCTCTGTGCTTGCTTCTATGTAGTAGGTAGATCTCTTATGTATTTAAGTCTTTGCTTGGTGACTTTATGGAGTATATGTTCTATGTTGTCCAACGGTGTAAGCTCTCTGATCTCCTGGTCATGTGATCAAGAATGTCACTTCACTGTGTTGTGTGTATTCTTCAGTTGTATTTGAGCAGTATGCCACTCATAGCACATTGTTAGCTGCCCAGGGTTAGAGGCAGAGCAGCACTGAAACTCTCCAGACAGCTAAAGACAGCCATTTTTGCAAAAGTTTACAAGAAAGTCTTACTCCACTATAGGCTAGGGTCAATTATTCAGCCTCATAACGTGCTTCCAGGTGGAGAAGGCAAAGCTCCAGGATGCATGTGGACTTTGAAATACAAGCATAAAAATAAGCAACAACAAAACAAACAAAATTTCCTGAAAGCTCTGTGGTCTGCCACTTACAGCACACCATTAGTTTCCCAGGGGGAGTGGCAGAGTAGTACCAAACACTCCCAGGAAATTCACTGAGTGTCACTCTTGCAGAACTCTGCAAGAAAGTCTTTTCCTGCAAGTAAGGTAGGGTCAATTGCTTGGCTGCCCTAGTTTCTCCAAGTGGGCAGGGCAAAGCACCAGAGGGCCTGTGTGTACACTGAAAAAATGTAAGAAAAATTAAAGAAAAATTAAAATTAAACATTAAGGAATTTAAAAAGTAATAAAATTAAAAATAAAAATAAGAATATTTAAAAATAAATTATAAATAAAAATAAAATCAAACTAAAATATATAAAATAAAAATAAAATAAATTAAAAATTAAGTTAGCTAATGAATTAAAATTAAAAGGTAATACTAAAGTACAAACATTAAAAATAAATTTTAAAAAGTACAAATAAAACAAAAACATTCCTTGTCACTCGTAGTGCACTTTTAGCTGCCCAGAAGGAACAGCAGAGTGGCACTGAAACCTCTCCAGGGTGTAGCAGATAGCTGTTCTTGTAAAAGTCTGCAAGAAAGTCCTTCCATACTAGTAGGAAATGGCTGATTGCTTAGGCACCTGGAGTTTATTTTGGTGGACAGGGCAAAGCTGCAGGGTGCCTGAGTGCACTCTGAAAGAGAAGAAATAACTAATAAATTATATTAATAATAATAAGGTAAATAAAATATAAAATATATAAACAATTAAAATTTTTAATTAAACATTAAAAATTTAAAAAGAAAACTGGTAAAATTAAAATAAATTATAAAAATAAAATATAATAAAAATAAAATAAATTCCCTGAGAGCTCCATGGCCTTCTGCTTGGAGTACATTATTAATTACCCAAGGAGAGCAGCAGAGCAGCATTGAAAACTTCTTGCAGAGCCATAGCCAGCCATTCCTCCAGAAGTTTGTGATAAAGTTTTTCCCCACTAGCAAGGCAAAATGGATTGCTCCGCCACCCAGAGTGCTGGTGGGTGGTTAGGGCAAAACTCCAGTTGAGCAGGACAAATCTGCAAAGGACCTATGTGCGCTTTAGAAAAAAATCCCTGACTGCTCCCTTGCCTTTCACTGCCAGCCTGCAACTTCACCCTGGTTTTTCACTGCCTGCTCTGGAGGGGCTGCTGAGTAGGGATGCCAATGAACACTTCCCAGGTCTCGGCAAGTGCTGCTCTTATGAAAGTCTGCAAGACCATCTTCCCCAGCTAACAGGGCAGGGCTGAACACTCGGCACTCTAGAGCACTCTGGGAGATGTAATGTTAGCTGTGCGAACAAGGTTTCAGTGAATCACCAAGGTGGTGCACACACATGAATTTTATTAGACCTGTGCAGTCTCAGATTTGGCCCTTTTAGGGAGAGTTTAACATAGAAAAAATAACATTCCTTTGTGGGCTACATGTGAGGCAGCTCTACGCATGGACAATGGGTCTCTTCAGCCGTTACCCTGAAATTCCACAGCTCAAACTTTCCCATATGTCTCTAGCACCTCTATAATTGCTGCACCTCTAGTGGACAACAGGTGAATGTAGCAAGTGTTTGAGATTGTGTGTGCATTTTTTTAGGAGGGCATCTGGATCGCTGGCTTGCTTCTGTCTCACCAAAATAAGCAGACAGAATTCTCATTGATTTTCTTTGCCAGATACAATGGGATCTTTTCTCTAATCATAGGTCTTCCAGGATGGGGGGCCTGGTGTGGGTCTGGAACCCTTTCTTATTCTGTGGGTACCTCTATCCCTGAGGTATCCTGGCCAGAAGACAATCACTATCTGTGGGTTTGGGGTAGGTTCTTTTCACATCTCCACTCTACCTACTGGTCTTAATTTGTCTCTCTTTTTTCATATCTTCAGTTGTAGGAGCTACATTCAGCCAGCCCTCTAATGAGTCCTAAGTTTAACTGTTCCAAAATCTATCTGAAAACTTGATGTTGTCCATGAAGACTGCAGGTAGAGTACCCACATAATTCACCACATTCCTTGATCCTCCTGTCTTCAAATTTTTATTTCTGGAGATTTTTTTTCTGAAAACCTTTTTTTTCTCTCGGTTATTCATAATAATTATATATATATGTCTTTTCCTGGGCATTTATCTATGGGAGTAATTTAGCAGCTGGTAGATATTCATATCAAGAGGATTTTCTTCTACTTTTCAGTAGGTATCACTGGAGCACTTTGTTTTCTCTCTTAAACTGCATTTTATTTATATTTGGATTATTCATTTTTCTTGTGGTGGATGATTTCCTGGGGCATGATATTTTCTTCTTTGACCAGTTTGCCTTGGTTTAAAGGCACCACCCCTATGGGAAGATGTTATGGGTGACTGGGCTCTGAACTTTTTAAACCTCACCCCTGCAGCCAGTTGCAAGTTTTCTTTGTCTTAGCTGCCCTGTGCATTCCAGCTGAAATCAGCCAGGAAAAGTGTGGTGGTGTGATTCAGGAGAGGCATCAAGTGTGTTCATGGCTTTAGGTTATTTTGGTTCCCAGCCTACTGTTTTCTCTGTTTTCTCACTCCTGCTGCTTGTTCCCTGTTACTGCAATTAGCTGCACTGTGTGTCTGCTGCTCAAAAGCTGTCTTCCACTTCTCATGGCTGTAGATATTCTGCATTTTAACCCAATAGTCACTGCTAGAGTTTGTCTGGTGCTTACAAAAACACTAGGAAAGTGTGTGTGAGGCTAGCTATGAGTGAGAGGGGGGAAAGTGGCCAGGCTTTATTTCTTAGTGTTCTGCTTTGCAGTGAGGGTTTTGGTCTTCTGTATTCAGTCTTTGCCCCAAGGTCCCTGCCCCGAGTGCAGAGTTCAGCCATATTATGTGCTGATCCTTCAAGCAGGAATGCTCAGGGCCACAGAATAGGTCCACAAAGCTGTCTCATTTTTTGTCTCTACCGGGACTGCAGTGAGCTCTCAGCTGAATCTCATTGCCCCCATCTCAGGACTTCTCTTTTCCCTTCTCCCCAGATCACCCTGATTTGCCCATATTCAAGTATTTTGATATGATAAATAGATCTCTCAGCTGTTTCTGTGTGTTTTATTCAATTATAGTTATTCAATTTGTTGTAGCTTCTATGGAATATTTAAAAATAGCTTTTCTAACACTGCCACTTTAATGATGCTAATAAACATTTCTGCAAACAGGACATACAGATAGTCCACAGACATATGAAAAAGTGGTCACAGTTACTAATTATCAGAAAAATGCAAATGAAATCATAATGAAATACCACAGCACTCCTGTCAGAATGGCTATCATCAATAACTCAACAAACTACAAGTTATCACAATGATGTGGAGAAAAGGAAGCCTTTGTACGCTGCTGCTGGAATTGCAATTTGGTACAGCCAGTATAAAAAGCAGTATGAATGTTCCTCAAAAACAAAAAAGTAGAACTACCTTACGACCCAGAAATTCCACTCCTGGGTATTTAGCCAAAGAAACCCAAAACACTAGTTCAAAAAAACATATGCACTTCTATGTTTACTGCAACATTATTCACAATAGCCAAGATATGAAAAAGAACCTAAATGTACATCAATAGATGATTGGATAAAGAAATTGTTGTACATTTACATAATGGAGCATTACTTGGCCATAAAAAATGAAATCTTATAATTTGCAACAACATTGATGGACCTATAATACGTTATGCTAAGTTATATAAGTCAGACTGAGAAATGCAATTACTATATGAACTCCCTTGCATGTGAAATTTGGAAAATAAAATAAATTAACAAACAAAGCAGAAATAGACATAGATACAGAGAAACAATTAGTTGTGGCTAGATGAGGGTGGGTTTGGTGGGATGAGTAATAAAGGTGAAGGAGTTAGATAGTACAAATTGGTAATCATAAAATAGTCATGGGGATGTGAAGTACACTATGGGGAAAATAGTCGATAATGTTTTAAAAATTATTTATGCTGTCAGATGGATGCTAGACTTATTGAGGTATGTTTTCATAAATTATACAAATGTCTAACCACTGTTCTATACACCTGAAACGAATATAGAATATTGAATATCAAATATTACACACACACACGTGTGTGTGTGTGTGTGTGTGTGTGTGTATCAGGTCAGACAATTACTTTTGTGAACTCATCATAGAAAAAGATCTGCATAACACATTCTGAATATCACTATGGTCAACTTTGAAGTACTCCCCTTGAGAAGCTATGCACCAACACCAAGGCTTGGTCTACCCTTGAAAGCAATTTTGAAATGGCCATTAGAGCTGTTGCAGTACCCAACATCTACCAATTAAGTCTGTGAACCTGTGAATATGCGATTACATTAGCAGCATTGTACAAACAACTCAGTAAGGTGTCATAACTGCACCAATATTATTTTTTCTCCTAGCTAAAATGTTAGTAATTCATCACCACCAAATTAGTATTACAAAGAATGTTACAATGACTTTTTAAGATAAAAAGAATTATAAATATAAGTAATAAAATGGAAATAGCTACATAT
The DNA here is from genome assembly GCA_004026885.1 of Lyroderma lyra. Classification (NCBI taxonomy): domain Eukaryota; kingdom Metazoa; phylum Chordata; class Mammalia; order Chiroptera; family Megadermatidae; genus Lyroderma; species Lyroderma lyra. The sequence goes on along the minus strand of PVJL010012803.1, from coordinate 24,821 downwards.
TAGCAATTACTATAAATGTAAATGGAATAAATGCTGTAATTAAAAGACATCAGAGGACTGAATATATAAGAAAATAATACCCTTATATAAGCTCCCTACAAGAGACTCAGTTCAGATTGAAAAACAAACATGGAGTAAAAGTAGAGAAATTAAAAAATATATTTCATAAAAAAAGAAAAAAAGCCTGAGGTAACAAATCTTATACCAGACAAAATGACTTTAAAGCAAAAGATAAAGCAAGAGACAAAGTAGGAACAAGTAATCCTACCTTTGAGCATTTATCTAAATAAACCAAAAGTGCTACTTGTTACTTCAAAAGAATATGTGTGTGCATTCATATTTTAATGGCAACATTGTTTACAATGGTCAAGATATGAAGGCAACCTGGGTACTTGTCCATGAATCAATAAATAAAGAGGAGGTGGTGAATATATGCAATGAAATATTGTTTGGCCATAAAAGGGAATGAGTTTTTTTCATCTCTGGCAGCATGAGTGGACCTGTAGTTTATGGTTTTGAGTGGAGTATGTCACACAAAGGAAGACAGATTCAATATGAATCTAAAGAACAAAATAAACAAAACAGAAACCAACTCATAGATACAGTAAACATTCAGATAGTTGCCAAAAGAAAGGTGTATTGGGGAACGGGTGAAAAAGGGATAGGAATTAAGAAGTACATATTGCTTGTAAAAATGAAGTCATGAGGATATAGGGTATGGCATAAGAAACATAGTCAATAATATATTAATAACTGTGTATAGTGTCAGATAATATTAGATTTATCAGGGTAATAGATTTGAGAGAGGTTGCACTATAGGGTGTAAAAGGTAAAGGGATTAAGAAGTACAGTTGGCAATTACAAAATAATTATGGGAATATAAAGTAAAGCATAAGGAATATAGTCAATGATATTGTGGTTGCATGGTACAGTAACAGATGGTTTGTAGACTTATTATTGTGATCACTTCTTTAGGTATATAAATGTTGAATAACTATGATGTAAACCTGAAATTAATATGACATTGTATGTTAGCTTTATTTTAAATAAAATCTGTAATAGTGTATGTGCTGCTGAAGCGAGCACTAATAAAAGTTTATACTATAAAATAAATGAATCACCAAGTTTTTGTGAGGATGAAGAGAAAAGAGAACCCTTATGGACTGTTGATAGAATTGTAAATTTGTGCAGCCACTATGTAAAACAGTTTGGAGGTTTTCCAAAAGTTAAAAATAGAACCAAAAATGATGCAGGAAACCCACTTCTTGGTATTTTTACAAATAAAATTCAGTCAAATTCTTTAAGAGATACTTGCACCCCCATGTTTCTTGCAGCATTATTCACAAGAGCCAAGATATGGCAACAACTGAAGGATTCATTGATAGACTATTTGATAAAGAAGATACTGTACATATGTACATTGGAATATAATTCATCCATGCGACAAACGCAGATTCTATCTTTTGTGACAATGTGGATAAAGAAGGACAGATAGTATGCTAAGTGAGATAAGACAAATACTGCATGGTGTCATTTATATGTGGATCCAGAAAAAAACATAGAAGCATAGAGTAGAATGGTTGTTCAAAATAGGGAGATGTTGGTCATAGGGGTGAAACTTTCAATTATAAGATTAATAAGTTTTGGAGATATAATGAACATTGTGGTGATTATAGTTAATAATGTATTGTGTTTTTGAAATTTGCTAAAAGAATAGAACTTAAATTTTCTCACTGCAAAAAACAATGATAAAGGTAATTATGAATATGTGGCACAATGAAAGTGTTAAGAAACACTTACAGTTTTATATTCCGCATATGAGTGAAATCATGCAGTTCTTTGCTTTTTCTGTCTGAAAGCAAAGGAAAAAAGAAATGAACAAACAAATAACCCATGGACACAATCAATAGTTTAATGTTTATTTGGGGAAGAGTGGGTTAGGGAGGGGAGAAAGGGGAGGGGGTGGGAGAGGAGGGGGAGAAGCTAAATATAAGGTGATGGAAAAAGAAGTCACATTAGGTGGTGAACTGATTATACATCAAGTTGACAATGCACTGTAGAATTGTATGCCTGAAACCTATGTAATCCTTGCTAACAGATGTCACCCCAATAAGTCTAACAATAAAAATGAAATTAAAAAAAAAAAGAAACACTTACAGAATATTACATGTCAGTTATGTCGCAATAAAGCTAGAAAAACATTTACATATATTTTATTTTCCTTAGTTTTGTTAAGAGTATCTGAGAGTGGAGGTGTGAGTACTTTTAGACAATTTTAAGTGACAGACAAAAATCCACACCTGAATGCATGGAAGAATTTAGGGAAGATGGAGAAATATATGAAGTTTGTGTGAGATTTCTTTGCTTTTTACTTCTATCTATCTTTTATTACTACTCTTCCTACACAACCTTTATATTTGAAAATTTTACTTAGTGTCTTATTTCTGTAATTAAAGTAGTTTCTTCAAGTTGATTCTAACTCTGATGTATGAAATATTATGTTATCTTCTCACAGTCATTTGTGTTTTAATACAACACTTGGTATAATGAAAAGAAACCTGAATATGTTCTGAATTGTGTCCTGTATTTGCCATTAAATTGCTTTATGGCTTTGGGTAAGGAAACTTCCTTATGCTTAAATTGAATCATATTGGTTATTTTAAATGGATGTTGTCATTTCTCAATGATGGGACATTTATACACCATTATGATGAGAGGTAAAAACCATTCAGGTAATCTGAAACATCCCCACTCCTGGATTGTGCTTTCCACTACATACATATATCCCAGATAAGAATCACTTGACTACAATATCTTTTTTTTTTGGTTGGTTGGTTCCCTGAGCGGGTATCAAACCCAGGCTGTGGTGGTGAGAGCACCGAAGCCTAGCCACTGCACCACCAGGGAACCCCCTAGACTACAATATCTTGAAAAAGTATTTTGCAACCAAATTCATCATGAATAATGCTTATTAGCACTCATTCATTTCTGTATCACCCAAATCCTGATTTGTGAGTAAAGAAAAATGTGGAAATACAAATATTAGTTACATTTTAAATAGAGAAAGTCTTAATTCTGCTCTAATGTATAAAAAACAATTATTTCATTGAGTATGTTAACTATTCATTCAGCTTATAAAAATAAAAATAAATAATAATTAGTATCAGTAACAAAATTCTTATCATACTTCTCAAATTCATTGGGAAAAGTGAATTAATACTCAAATAAACTGCTGCTTCTTAAACTAATTATTTTAAAATTTTATTAACTTCTAGTTGTGAAAATTTCAAGTTCAAAAACAAAACAAAAAAATAATGGATATATTTGGGGATAGTAAACTGTCCTGGTGTAGTCTAAAGTGCTCTATATAGGCAAAAACTTTAATTGATGTTTGTTTAAAATTTGCTGTTATCTTGGAATAAATCAATAAGTGTATACATTTTTTTTAACCCACATACTGATTGCTCTTCTTCTTTTTTGGATTTAAAGCACAAATTTCATTAACTAGTTTTGTGACTGTGCAATCTCCTCACCACTCTTCAGTTTCCTCAAAAAATTAAAATGAGAATAATAATGCCCATTTTATACAGACTTGAAATGATGACATTAGACAATGTATTGGAACTTGTTTAATAGATTCTAAATCTAAGGAGTTATATGAAAGAAAACTTGAAAGCTTGACAAGTAAAAAGTAAAGTTTTTATGTCTATTCCAATGAAGTATGCACTTAGTATATCAGGCTGGGACTAGAACTTGTCATCACTTCAGCCTGGGCCAGCCAGCACAGGCATGAGGATTGACATAAAACAACAATAGATTTCAATGTAACTGATGTTAATGCAAAATAGTTCTTAGTTAACTAGACTTTTTAGTATTTCTCAACCCTAGTTAAATACTAAAATTACTTAGGCAGTTATAAAAAATGTTTATTTGAGGGGGTTCCCTAGTGGTGTAGTGGTTAGGCCTTGGGGCTCTCACTGCTGCGACCTGGGTTTGATCCCCGCTCAGGGAACCAACCCAAAAAATGTTTATTTGATATCAATTAAGACAAATTAAATCAGACTATCCAAGAACTAGTGCCTGAGCCTCATTATTTATTTAAGTCAACGTGGATAAGTTTTATGTACAACCAGGATCAAGAGAACATGAATCTAAGTAATTCTTCAAAGTGGTCAAACTTACCTCTTCTCTTAGTTTCCAGCTTTATCCTCTTCCAGGTTAATCAGGTCACCTGGTAAACAATTAGCTCAATTAATTCAGAATAGAAAAACCTAGGAATGAATCTCAAATAATGAATTTAATAGCACTATAAAATTAGGATATAAGGAATTGGGAAATCAAAATGCAGCATGACACACAGTCCTAGAAAACTGCCCTGGAAGTTACAAAAAATAGAATAACTATAAGTCAATAAGTGATTCTCTGTGCAATACACAAACACAGTTAAGAAAGACACTCATTGCATCAAAGTACCTGAACATAAGCGAAGAGGAGTAAACTGATGAGAAAAGGAAAATGTGCAGAGACAGGGGCCACAAGATCATGCTTGGAACTCGCTGTCATTGCAGGAGAGAGGAGGGAGAAGGCAGTGGGTGAGCATCTGGGATCTTTTTCTGGCCCTGAGAGAGAAAGAAGGAGGTACAGAGGCAGGGACCTTGAGATATCACAACCTTGATCCCTCTTTAGTTGCAGGAGAAAGAGAAGATGGACCAGAAGTGGAGGCCATGAGACACCACAGCCTGTATCTCACTGCAGTCTCAGGACAAAGAGAAAAAGAAGCAAAGGCAAGGGACTCAAGATGCAGAAACCTGGACCTTACTCTGGTCCCAGGAGAGAGAAATAATAAAAACAGTGCTGGTTTGCTTCTCTGGCCAAGAGCATTTCTGCCTGAGGAAGCAGCATATAGGACAGCTGATCCCAGCACTCAGGGGAGAGACCTCTGGGCAAAAATCAAATACAAAAGAATGTAAGCCCACACTCTCCTCACTGCCTTCAGCACCAGGTAGAAAAAGACACGAAGCCTGATTGACTTTCCTCACTTTCCCAGAGCTCTCCTCCCCCACCTGTACCTAGTGTTTTTGTAATCCCCATAAGAAATTAGCAGTTAATGTCATGTTCAAAGCAGAACATTTACAGCCCTCAGAATAGAGAAGACAGTTTCTGAATGGTAGATACAGAGTCTGACTAGTTCCAGTGAAAGGGAGATAATGCTAGAGGTAGAACAATGGTAGTGGGCTGGCAGCCACCATCATCCAGACACACAAAAATAACAGCTACCTTTTCCAAAAAAAAACCTGCTTTCAGCGTTTCAGGATGAAATCAGATGAAGAGCCAAAGGCAGCTGAGACATTCAGGAGCTTCTTTTTTTGGCTACAAGAAAAGCACTGGAGTTCCAGAGGCTCAGAGCTCCATAGCCCACTACATCATTTCATGGGAGCATCACACTGAGACCAAGGCAACCTGTTCAAAGAGGATAAGCCCATCTTATGAAAAACTCCGCACTGCAAGAAGAAAAATAATGCAAAAGATTATAAAATGATATGGTGATGCCCACTGGAAAATAAATGACAACAAAGAAAATTTATTCATATTTACCAACTGCAGTATTAACTCCTGTAATGCTCAGAAAAATAAATAATTCAATAATAAATAGGAAAAACCAATTTACAAGTCTTCTCAGAAAGAAAATTAAAAAATTGTTAAATGATCTTAAAGACATAATTATGTGAGTTAAATGACAGAATTTTTTTTAATTGGGGTGACATCTGTTAGCAAGGATTACATAGGTTTCAGGCATACAATTCTACAGTGCATTGTCAACTTGATGTATAATCATTTCACCACCTAATGTGACTTCTCTTTCCATCACCTTATATTTAGCTTCCCCCCCTCCTCTCCCACCCCCTCCCCTTTCTCCCCTCCCTAATCCACTTGTCCCCAACCAAATATTAAACTATTGATTGTGTCCATGGGTTATTTGTTTGTTCATTTCCTTTTTTCTTTGCTTTCAGTTTTATATTCCGCATATGAGTGAAGTCATACAGTTCTTTGATTTTTCAGTCTGGTGGAATTCACTAAGCATGATGATCTCCAGGTCCATCCATTTTGTCGCAAATGGCAATATTTCATCTTTTCTTACAGCTGAGTAATATTCCATTGTGTATATGTACCACAGCTTCTTTATCCAGTCATCTGTCGCAGGGCACTTTGGTTGATTCCATGTTTTGGCCACTGTGAACAGCGCTGCAATGAACATTGGGGTAAATAAGTCTTTCCGGCAAAGGTTTTCATGTTCTTTGGGTAGATCCCCAGAAGGGGGATTGCTGGGTCAAATGGTAACTCCATTCCCAATTTTCAGAGGAACCTCCACACTGCCTTCCACAGTGGTTGTACCAGTTTGCACTCCCACCAGCAGTGTACCAGAGTTCCTTTTTCTCCACATCCTCTCCAGCACTTGTTATTCCTTGTCTTGTTGATAATAGCCATTCTCACAGATGTGAGGTGGTATCTCATTGTGGGTTTGATTTGCGTTTCCCTGATAGCTAATGAGGATGAACATTTTTTCATGTCCGCTGGCCATTTGTATTTCTTCGTGGGAGAAGTGTCTGTTTAGTTCTTCTGCCCACTTTTCAATTGGGTTGTTTTTTGTTGTTGTTGTTGTTAAGTCTTATTAGTTCTTTATATATTTTAGATATTAGACCCTCATCTGATGCGTTACGTGAAAATATTTTCTCCCATTCAGTTGGCTGTCTCTTTGCCTTGTTGATGGTTTCCCTTGCTGTGCAGAGGCTTTTTAGTTTGCTATAGTCCCATTCATTTATTTTTGCTTTTACTTCCGTTGCCTTTGAGGACAGGTTCATGAAGTCTTCCCTGAGTCCTAGGTCTATAAGTTTAGTACCAATGTCTTCATCTATACAGTTTATTATTGCAGGTCTTATATGAAGGTCTTTAATCCATCTTGAGTTCATTCTTTTGCATATGTTTTTCCAGTTTTCCCAACACCACCCACTAAAGAGGTCTATTTAGATTATCCAGTTCTTCTTGGTTCAGTCTTGGTAGGCTAGAAGTTTCTAGAAACTTGTCCATTTCTTCTAGATTGTTAAATTTCATGTCATAAAGTCCTTCATAAGAGGCTTGAAAATTATTTGTCCATATATTTGTGGGTTTATTTCTGGGTTTTCAGTTCTATTCCATTGGTCTCTATTTCTGTTCTTCTGCCAGTACCAAGCTGTTTTGACTATTGATGCTTTGTGATATAAATAGAAGTCAGGAAGTGTAATGCCACCAGCGTTATTCTTTTTATGTAGTAATGCTTTGGCAATTCGAGGTCTTTTATGGTTCCATATAAATCTAATAATTCTTTTATCTATTTCACGAAGGTATGATTCTGGGATTTTGATGGGTATTGCATTAAATCTGTAGATTGCTTTGGGCAGAATGGCCATTTTAACAATGTTAAGTCTTCCTATCCATTAACAGGGGATATTTTTCCACCTCTTAAAATCTGTTCCAATTTCTTTCAAAAGTGTCTTATAGTTTTCTGTGTATAAGTCTGTCACGTTCTTTGTTAAGTTAATTCCCAGGTATTTCATTCTTTTTGTTGTGATAGCATAGGGAATTGACACCCTCATTTCTTTTGCTGTGGATTCGTTGTTTGTATAGAGGAATGCTGTTGATTTTTGTACATTGATTTTGTATCCTGCGACTTTACTATATTCGTTTATTGTTTCTAATAGTTTCCTGGTGGAATCTTTGGAATTTTTTATATAAAGGATCATGTCATCCGCAAATCAGTGACAATTTGACCACTTCTTTCCCAATTTGGATACCTTTGATTCCTTTCTCTTGCCTGATTGCTGTGGCAAGAACTTCCAGTACTATATTAAATAACAGTGGTGACAGGGTCATCCCTGTCTTGTTCCTGATTTTATGGGAATAGATTTCAGCTTTTCCGCATTCAGTCTGATGTTAGCCGAGGGTCTGTCATATATGGCCTTTATTATGTTGAGATACTTTCCTTCTATACCTATTTTATTTAGTGTTTTGATCATAAATTGATGGTGTACCTTGTCGAAACCTTTTTCTGCATCCATTGAAATGATCATATGGTCTTTATCTTTGATTTTGTTTATACGGTATATCACATTGAATGATTTTTGTATGTTGAACCACCCTTGTGCTCCCAGGATGAATCCCACTGAATCATGATGTATGATCTTTTTGATGCATTGTTGTATTCTGTTTGCTAATATTTTGTTCAGGATTTTTGCATCTGTGTTCATCAGAGATATTGGTCTATAGTTTTCTTTTTTTGTGTTCTCTTTGCCAGGCTTTGGTATTAGCTTAATGTTGGCATCATAGAACGAGTTAGGAAGTATTGCTTCCTCTTCAATTTTTTGGAAGACTCTGAGGAGGATAGGCATTAATTCTTCTTTGAATGCTTGGTAGAACTCGTTGGTGAAACCATCTGGTCCAGGGCTTTTAGGGAGATTATGTATAGTCATTTCGATCTCGTTGCTATTGATTGGTCTATTTAGATTATCCAGTTCTTCTTGGTTCAGTCTTGGTAGGCTAGAAGTTTCTAGAAACTTGTCCATTTCTTCTAGATTGTTAAATTTCATGTCATAAAGTCCTTCATAACATTTTCTTATAATCCTTTGTATTTCTGTGGTATCAGTGGTAATTTCTCCCCTTTCATTTCTAATTTTGGATATTTGTGTCCTTTCCTCTCGTTCTTTGATTAGTCTAGCCAGGGGTTTGTCAATTTTGTTGATTTTCTCAAAGAACCAGCTCTTCATAATATTAATTTTTTTCTATTGTCTTTCTGTTCTCTAATTTGTTTAGCTCTGCTTTAATTTCTATTATTTCTTTCCTTCTGATAACTTTGGGTTTTGTCTGCTCTTCTTTTTCTAGTTTTTTAGATGGGATGCTGAGATGTTTGCTTGTGATTTTTCTTGTTTTTTAAGATAGGCCTGTAATGATATAAATTTCCCTCTTTTTACCGCTTACGCTGTGTCCCAATAATTCTGATACGTTTTATTTTCATTATCATTAGTTTCTATATATTTTTTAATCTCATCTTTTATTTGTTCTTTTATCCAGTCCTTTTTTAATAAGCTGTTGTTTAATCTCCATGTATATGTGGTTTTTTCTGCTTTCCTTTTACAGTTGATCTCCAATTTCAAAGCTTTGTGGTCTGAGAATACACTTGGTATGATTTCGATCTTCTTGAATTT
>PVJL010012803.1:0-15485 GCA_004026885.1 Lyroderma lyra | reverse complement strand
CCATGTGGTCTATTCTTGAGAATGTTCCATGCGCATAGAAAAGAAGGTGTAGTCTCTTTTGCTGGATGAAGTGTCCTGTAAATGTCAATGATGTCCAATTGCTGTAATGTGTTGTTTAGAGCTGTTATTTCCTTATTTATTTTCTGTTTGGATGATCTGTCCATGGCTGTTAGCGTGGTGTTTAAGTCCCCCACTATGATTGTGTATTCATCAGTTTCTCCCTTCAAGTCTGTTAGTGGTTTCTTTGTGTATTTTGGTGGATCCTGGTTGGGAGCATATATGTTGATTAGTGTCAAGTCTTCCTGTTGTTGTCTTGTGCCTTTTATCATTATGTAATGACCAACTTTGTCTTTTACTATTTTTTTAACTTGAAGTTTATTTCATCAGATATCAGTATGGCCACTCCTGCTTTTCTCTGGTTACCATTTGCTTGGAGTATTGTATCCCATCCTTTCACTCTGAGTCTGTGTTTGTCCTTACGGCTGAGGTGCGTTTCTTGAAGACAGCATATGGATGCATTCTGTTTTTTAATCCAGTCTGCTACTCTGTGTCTTTTTATTGATGAGTCCAGTCCATTAACATTTAGAGTGATGATCGATATGTGAGGATTTCCTGTGACCATTGCTTATTTCTTTCTTTGTTTTTGTTTGTTTGTTTATTTTTGTTTCTTTCTTGTTCCCCAACTTTGTTCCATTTTTCCTGATGTTTTGTTTCAGGCTGAAGAGCCTCCTTCAGTATTTCTTGGAGTGCTGGCCTCGTGCTGGCAAATTCCGTCAGCTTCTGTTTGTCTGAGAAGGTCTTTATTCCACCTTCATATCTGAAAGATAATTTTGCTGGATAATTTATTCTTGGCTGGAAGTTTCTCTCTTTTAAATATTTAAATATTTGAATATTGGATTCCACTCTCTCCTGGCTTGCAGAGTTTCTGCTGAGAAATCTGATGGCAGCCTGATGGGTTTTCCTCTAAAGGTTATAGTTCTTTTTTCCCTGGATGCCTTGAGAATTGTCTCTTTGTCTTTAGTTTTGGACATCTTTAGTACCATGTGTCTTGGAGAAGATCTGTTGGGGTCCAGGTATCTGGGGGACCTCTTTTCTTCATGAACTTGAGGTTTCAGATCTTTCCATAGGTTTGGAAAGTTCTCATCTACGGTTTGTTTGAGTATGCTCTCTGTAGATTGCTCTGCCCCTTCTTATATTCCTATTATCCTGATGTTGTTTTGTCTTATGGAGTCGGATATTTCTTGCAGAGTTCTTTCAATCCTTTTGGTTCTATATTCCCTCTCTTCCTCTTTCTGAGCTGTTTCCATGTTCTGATCTTCAATTTCACTAATTCTTTCCTCCATCTGATTGGTCCTGTGTCCTACGGCAGTTATTTCATTTCTCACTTCTTTTATTGTATTATTTATTTCTCGTGTTTCCGTCTCAATGTTTCTTATGTTTTGAATTTCTTTGTTAAATTGTTCTTTTTGTTCACAGAGTTCCTTTTTTATGTCGTTTATATCCTTTTTTTATATTATTTATCTCAGCTATGGTGTTCTGCCAATAGGTTTTCATTTGTCTCACAGCCTTTAGAATGGCTGCTTTAAATTCTCCGTCACTTAATTGAGCCCCTTCCAGTTGCATCAAGCTGTCTTCTGGGTGAATTTCATGTTCCTTCTGAGAAGTTTCAGTTTTTAAGGAATTCATCCTGTCCTCTGTGTTCTTAATCTTTGACATGAGGGCTTTATGTTCAGTGCCCAGATTATTGCTTTTGTTGTGTCTTGTTGTGGGGCAGACACTAGGTGGCACTGGGGGTCAAGTTTTGGGGGAGAGGGGGCTGTTTGCTTCTTGTTTCTGATCTCCTACTGCGTTTGGAGGCTATGCGCACATATCCTGGGGAGAGGCCAACAAAAGGCATTCCAAAGGCGGCTCTGCCTTCTGCCCTTTGTTGGGGTAGCTGTTTCAAGGCTTGTTTCTGCTGGCTGGGGTGAATGCTATCAAATCACTCCTTCTTTCCAGCCCTGATTCAGCACCTGGCTGTCTACATGCTCACACTGTTTTCAGAACCCTGGGGCACACGAGGAAGTGCCCTCTCCATAAGTCCAAAGCTGTGGGCCTGGCCTGAGACAACAGGGTTGCCTTTGCAGCAGACTGGGAACGGGAACTGCAGCCCTGTGTAGGTCTCCAGGGGGCTTAGAGCTGGGGTGTCATCTTTGCAGTTCAGAGTCCTCGATCAACCCATCTACCGCTGTAAATTTCCAAAGTCCGGCTCCCGCGCGTGGCCTCTCCCCTCCCCCACACTGTGCCGCTGGAATCCTGTTGCAGTCTCTGCTCCCTTCCCTCTCCCCAACTTGCCCCCTTCTCACCAACCTTCAGGTGTTTACTTGTGATTTTTGGATTTCTCAACAGCCGTTTTGTCACTCAGGGTCCTCTTTGTTGGCTCCTGAATGGCCGTTCGATTGTGTTTTCTGGGAGAGGCTTTAGGGACCTTCTCTCCAGTCACCATCTTGTCTTCTCCAACAGAAAATTTAAGATTGCCATTCTGAAAAAATTCAACTAGATTCAAGACAACACAGATAAGTAATTCAATGATATTAGAAATAAAATCAATAAAAAAATAAATATTTTACCAAAGAGATTGAATATTTAAATAAAAACCAAATAAAACTTCTGGAGATACAGTAATTGATAAATAAGATAAAAAATGAAATAGCTAGCTTAGAAAACAGAGCTGACCAGACTTTTAAAAACAGTGCTATTGAACATAGAATTATGGAAATATCACAGAAGAAGAAAGAGAGAGCCTTGTGAGTTTTAAAAAAAAGTGAAAGAACTTTACAAGAACTATCTGACTTCATTTGAAAAAGGAACATAAATTAATGGGTATACCAGAAGAAGAAAGTGAGAAAGGCACAGTCTACTCAGAAAAATAGCAAGAAAGAACTTTTAAAACTGATATATATATATATATATATATATATATATATATATACACACACACACACATACACACACACACACACACATATATATACATATATACATACATACATACATACATATATATATACATACATATATATAAACAAACTGAATTTTTAAATGCAAGAAGGAAGCAAAACACCTAACTACTTGAATTTTAAAAGACCTTCTCAAGGCATATTATATTGAAAGTGTCAACAATCAATGACAAAGAAGTCATTCTTAAGTCAGCCAGAAAAAAAACAAACAACTAACCTATAAAGAAAAGCCCATCAGATTATCTTTAAACTTTTCAGCAGAAACTTTGCAAGCCAGGATTAACTGAAATTAAATATTCAAACTATTAAGATACTACAGCATTTACCCAGCAAGAATAATTAATTCATCTAGCAAGGTTATCTTTCAAATATGAAAGAAAAAGACTTTTTAAAACATACAGAAGCTGAGGAAATTCTCCAAACAAGGTCAGCATTTCAGAAAATACTAAAGTAGGCTATTTGACTTAAAACATGAAGTCAAAGTAAATAGGGATAAAGTGGGACAACATAAATATAAAAAAGGAGTAAATAAAGGTTTAAATTTTACAAAATGAAGATAAGCACTCTAAAGAAAAGAGACCACTGTATATATAATTTTTTTACATATAATTCATGGTAACCACTCAAAAAAGAAAAAAATCTAGAACTGAGAAAAAGAAAGAGAGAGAGAGATAGATAGAAAAGAAACAGATGAAAACTATATATAGATATAGATATAGATATATATATATAGATATAGATATATCTATATATATATATCTATATCTATATCTATATATCACAACCAAACTAAAATAACTGACAGAAACACAAAAGCAAAATACAGTGGAGACACTGAGCTACCAGAACACATAAGATAACGTGACTACAGAAAATCATATATCAATAATCACCCTAAATGAAAATGGTCTGAACTTACTAATCAAACGGCACAAGATAGATTATATGTAAAAAGTTAGAATAAATAAATAAAATAAAATGATCAATAAAACAAGCATATGCTTTCTCCAAGAGATGCATCTCACCTACAAGGACAAATATAAAGTGAGAGTGAAAAGGTGGAAAATGATAATATAAGCAAATGGCACCCCCCAAAAAAAAAGTAGATGTAGCCGTTTTGATATCTGACAAATTACCTTCTAGATAAAAAAAGAAACAGGAGACAAAAGGGACAATACATAATAATAAAGGGGACTGGACTATACAACAGGAAGATATGACACTTACTAATATATACACTCCCAATTAGGAAGCATCATAATTTATAAAACAACTACTAACAGGTCTAGAAAAAAACTGAGAAAAACGCAATTATAGTAGGTGACCTAAACACCCCACTTACAGACATGAATAAATCATCCAAACAGAAAATCAATTTAACAAATCAGCCTTAAATGATACATTACAGCAAATAAGTAAAATTGACATTTTGAGATCACTTCATCTTAGAACACAAGACTATACATTCTTTTCTAGGGCAAATGGAACATTCTCAAAGATAGAAAATATTCCGGGCTACAAAATGTTTCAGAAAATTTAATAAAATTGAAATAATACCAAGTATATACTCTGACAAAAAACCTTTGAAGTTGGAAATACATGGCAAATAGATGAAAAATAACCCCATATACATGAAGATTAAGCATATTGTTGTCAAAAAGTGACTAGGTTAAAAAAGAAATTCAAAAACAGATAAAATATACATAAAATGTATAGATGTATTATCTAATAATACATTATATCAAAATTATTGAGAAGCAGCAAAATAAGTATAAAGAGGAACATTTATATCAATTCAGGCCTATCTCAAGAAACAAGAAAAGTCTCAAACAACTAAACATTACATTTTAAAGAACTAGTAAAAATAGAACAAATAAAACTCAAAGTAAGCAGAACTAAGGAAATGATAAAAATTAGAGCAGAACTAAATGAAATAGAGAACATACAATCAATAGAAAAATTAATGTGACAAACAAACAGCTGGTTTTGCAAAACCATTAATAGAATTGACAAACTCCTGTCTAGGCTCATATAAAAAGAGAAAAGACACAAATAGCCAAAAAAAAAAAAAACACCAAAAAATAAAATCCAAAATACAAACAAAAAAACTGTGAGTAATTATGACTGATACCACAGAAATACAAAAGATATAATGAGAAGATAATGAAGGACTGTATACAACTAAATTCAATAACTGAAGAAAACAAAACACAACTTTTTAGATACATATAGCCTATTTAGACAGAGTCAAGTAGAACTGGACAGACTGATCAACAGTGTGTGTGTGTGTGTGTATATATATATAATTATTTTAAAACTTTCCCAAAAATAAATTTCAGGACCAGACAACTTCAATAGTAAATTCTATCAAACATTCAAATAAGATCTAATACTTGTCTTTCTTAAACTCTTCCAAAATATCGAAGAAGAGTCAACAGTTTCATTATATCAAAGGAGCTTAACTTTACTATGATACCATAGCTTTGTAAGATAACACACACTCACACACAAAGACTGAGTGGGAGAAAATATTTGTAAGCAATGCATCTGATAAGGATCTAATATATAAAATATATAAGACCTAATATGACTTAACAACAAAGAAATGACAGACCAATGCAGGTAGGAATCCTCAACAAAATACTTGCAAATACAATACCACAATATATTAAAAAGATAATACATCATGATTAAGTGGAATTCATTTCAGGGACGAAAGGATGGTTTAACATACGCCAATAAATTGATGTTATACACCACATAAACAAACAAAAAATAAAAATCATATGATTATATTAATTGATGTAGAAAGAGCATTAAACAGGATACAACACCCGTTTATGATCAAAGCACTTAATTAAATGGGTATAGAAGAAAGTGCTTCAATATAAAAAAGCCATATATGACAAACCCTTAGCTAATAGCATACTGAACGGTGAAAATCTGACAGGTTTTCTTATAAAATTAGAAAAAACGACAGGAATGTTCTATGTCACTACTGTTGTTCAACACAGTACTGGAAGTTCTAGCCAGAACAATCACGCAATACAAAGAAATATAATGCATCCAAATTTGGAATGAAGAATTGTCACTTTTTTAATATGACACACACACACATATATACATATATATACATATATATTTATAATTGTAAAGACTCAACCAAAAATTATTAGAAACAATATATGAATACAGTAAATTTTCAGGATACAAAATCAATGTAAAGAATTATTGCATTTCTATATACTAACAATGAAACTTTTAAAAAATGAAAAATACTTTTTTCAAACACAATATAAAGTATAAAATACCAAGAATATTCGATTCCCAGCCAGGGAACTACCCACATAAACAAATGGCTTAAAATACCAAGAATAAAGTTAACAAAGATGTTAAATATTTATACATTCAAAACTATGAGACACTATTAAAATAAATTGAAGGCAGCACAAAGAAATGGAAAGATATTTTGCTTTAATGGATTGGAAAAATCAACATTTTTAAAATGGCCAAATTACCTAAAGCAGCATACAGATCTAATGCATTCCTTATGTTCAATAACATATTTATTCAGAAATACACCAAAATCATCAGAATCATATGGAATCATATACGAACATGAAGAGTCAATACAATTCTACAAGAAAAAAACCAAGGCTGGAGGCATCACAATTCCAACTTCAATTTATATTACAAAGCAACAATAATCAAAACACCATGGTATTGACAGAAAAACAGACCAGTGGAATTGAATTGAAAACGTAGAAATGAACCCGGATGTATGTGAACTGATATATTTGAAAAAAAGTGCCAAATACATACAATAGAGAAAAGAAATCTTTCTCAATAAATTGTGCTGGGAAAATTGGAAATCCATGTGCAACATATATATATATATGAATGTAGGCTGTGATCTATCACCATATACCAAAAATAACTCAAAATTAATCACAGATTTACACATAAGACCTTAAAGAATAAATTGCATGGATATAAACATTGGAACACAACTTAGGAACCTTGGTTTAAGGAAGGAACTTGTGAATTTTACCTCAAAGGCAAGGAAAGTAAAAGCACAAATAAATAAACGGGAGTATTTCAAACTAAAGAGCTTTGCACAGAAAAAGAAACCATCAACAAAACAAAGAGGCAACCAACTAAATAAGAGAAGATATTTGCAAACACCTCTGATAAGGGGCTAATATTCAATGTATGTAGAGAACTAATATGACTCAACAACAATCAAACAAACAATCCAATTTAAAAATGGTCAGAGAACCTAAAAAGACACTTATCCAATAAGACATACACTAGCCCAACAGATATATGAAAAAATGCTCAACTTCTTTGGCAATTGAGGAAATGCAAATTAAAATTACAATGAGATATCACCTCACACCTTTTTGAATGGTTATCATAAAAAAATAGTAAGTGTTGGAAAGGCTATGGAAAAAAAATGGAATTCTCATACACTGCTGGTGAGAATGTTTAGTGATATAGCCACTATGGAAAACTGTATTACAGTTCCTCAAAAATCAATGACTAATAAAAATGAATTAAAAAAAATAAAAAGTAAAATAAAAAAAATCAATGATAGCATTAATGTATGACCCAGTTGTCTTTTTTCTAGGCATCTACCTAAAAAAAAAATCTGACATCTTTTTTCTTCAAAGATATATCTACTCCAATGTTCATTGCAGCATTAATCATGGTGGCCAAGACATGGAAACAACCAATTTTTTTTAACATAGATGATTGCATAAAAACTTTGGTACATACACACAGTGGAATATTACTCAAACTTATGAAAAGATAAAATACTGCCAGTTGCAACAATATGGATAGGTCTTTAGATTAAAATACTAAGTGAAAAAGTCAGACAGAAAAAGTAGAGAATTTTATAACTTCACTTATATGTGGGATATAAAACTGAAACCATGAAAAGAACAAGATAAACATTACAAAGAAACAGAAACTCATGGAAACAGACAGTAGTTGAGTGGGTTACCACAGGGTAAGAGGGAAGGGTTTTTTGGAGGAGGGATGGGGGTCAAATATGTGGTGATGAATGGAGAACTGACTGGGTTGTGAGCACACAATGCAACACACAAATAATGTATTTTGGAATTGTACACTTCAATTCTATATAATTTTGCTAATTGATGTTCTTCCAACAAATAAATTCATTTAGAAAAAATTAGGGTATGAGGGTTGTTCTGGCATAACCCGATGCAATGATAATTAGACCTTTAAAGCTAGGTGACATTTCTGATTCTTCTTAACTCATAACCTAGATGATTATTGTCTACTCTGACAATATATAAGACTTAAGACTATGAGTACAAAAGTGTTAAGTCTCATTGGGCTTCCCTGTTGGAAATGAGTGATTTTTTGCAACTTATTTGTTCTCTCTGGAGGTAACTACAGTGTTTTAACCAAACTCAATTTGGTATTTAACAGCATTTAATTTCAGGCTGTGAAATTAATTGTCTCTTTCCCTAGATACTAAATGATGAGAAATATAAGGTCACAGTTGCATTCGTTGCTTTATAAATAAGTTTTATTTTCTTATTTTTTTAGAGTGAGGGAAAAATAGATCTTTAAATTTTAAAGAACAACCTACTCTAATATAATGACACACTTATTACAATCAATTGGCCAATCAATAAAACTTTCATTCCTCCAGCCCTCCCTTTATTCATGTCATTGGCAAGTGATTTTGCCCCATTTATTTTCAAATGATAGAATGTACTTCACCATTCATTAAATATGGGCTGACCTTTTGACTTGATTTTGTCATAAAAGTTAAACAGATGTAACAATTAAACACTTCAGAACCTAGGCTCTTTCTACACTTCTGTTCTCTTTAACTCTGACACTCCATGAATTCATGCCCAGGCTAGTTTGACAGCAACTCAGAGACCACCTGAAAAAGTGTTATTAGTCCCAGAGAAAGTCTAAAGTTACCTTTAAAAGATGACTGAAGACACATTATCAAAGCCAGCTGAGATCACTCAAACCTCTCTCTAATCAGGAGAGCTATATAGCCAAGCTGTAGATTTACAAAATATAATAAATATTTATTATTTTAAATTACTAAGTTTTGGAATGGTTTGCTATGGAGTAACAGTTAACTGATACAAATACCTTACTTGTGATTACAACCTCTTTACCCATAAAAAATATGTGTGTACAGATTAAAAGTATACAAGCATTGAGAGGGTCATGTTATTCCCAATAATTTCTTACACTGGAGCCAAAAATGGTCATTTCTATTAAACTTTGCCCTTATCCTTCATTTATGACTCATTAAAAATAATTAGAGTGATAAATTGAGAAAAACATTTACTCATCTTCATGACACATTATAATTAGTTCTGTGGAAAAAATACATTTTGTACACTATTGTATTTCTATAGTACCTGACATATAATAGGTTCTCATTAGATCTTTCAATATAAAAAAAATTAAGTAACATATATCTGGAAATAGGACAAGCAGTAGACAAAAGTGGTAATGCTCAGAATGAAGGATAAAAGACTTGAGGAGTGTGTGATAACTTTCTGAAAACATTTCCAGCACTGTCATAAAATTATTTATAGCAGCTCTTGGCTAGCAAAAAGGTAATAAGTAATAAGTTCCTTATTACTTAGGTATGTGAGCAGAATTTAAGTAATCATTCTATAGAATATCTTCATTGGATAATAATGTAAACATTAGAGGATCTTTATCACCTACTCAAAGTTACTGAAAATGTCATTTTTTTGTTAGGAATATCAGTTAGTGCTTAATGCTTGAATTCAAATTTGTTGAATAGATTCTTTGCCTCACTGGTTGAAGCATTATGAGAAGTCCAAGGCACCATGTTATAACCAAAGAGGCTTTGGTGTAAGACAAATATGGGCTCAATTTATGTTTGTGCTACTTAAAAAATAAACTTGGCAATTTATTTAACCTCTCATACATCAATTTCCATATCTATAAAAATGGAGAGAACTCTGTAAAAAGGCGACCAGGGAGAGGATCCCTGAAACACCTCCTAGAAAATACAATTGAATGTCCAGCCAGGATTCAACATGGGGAATTTTGAATGGCACAGTGACAGCTGAGAGATCCACACATCAAAACAACAACAACAAAAAACAACAGCAACAAAAACACCTGAAGGTTAGAGAAAGGGATCAAGCAGGAGAAGGGAAGGTGCAGAGATGGATCGAGATATGACCCAACTTCAGCTAATTGAAGGAACTAGGAAAGAATCAGGGAATACTGGCTGAGGAACAGCATGATACCAGCAGGTGTCAGCCGGAGGCTCAGTGATGACAAGAGTCTAGGTGAGGGTGGCAAGATGCTGTGAGATCTTGGACAATTTGAACCAAGCAGCAGTGTGTTAGAGACACAGTCTGAGAACCAGGCTTTGGTTGGCACAGAAGCTAAACAAAGCATCTGAACTGCCCTAGGTGGGAATAGGGACCCTAGCTACAGTGCCACAGCTCTGGGCACTTGAAACTAAGACTGGCTGCCTGCCATGAAAATGCTAAAATGCTAAAACATGGTCCTGGGTAAAATGCAGGCTCAGGAGAAGTGAGAAGAACTGAGCAGGCTGCACTCACCCTGACAAACATGAGCACAGGCTGCTATCACTTCGCATTCCATCAATCTCTTTCTCTCTCCCCCACCTTCCCTGATGAATTGGAGGAAGCAGAGTGATGGCAAAGTGCCCTGCCCCCTAACCCAGATGGAGGCCAGCGATACAGCTTAACCATTTCTTCTCTCTTCCAAAGCTTGCCCTCCATCACCACCTACTGTCTGTTCTATAGCAAGACACTACAGTGAAACCAACCTGAAAGGGAAAGAAGCTTCACTGGAACTGTCACAGGAAAAACTTTCATGCCCAGAAAGGATGCCATGGCATCCACTGGCGCTGTGTAGAGAAACATTATGAATACCTTAGGATTCAAAACCACTCGGAAAGAAGATAAAATATCTCCAGAAAACGATCTTATAAATCTAGAAATTTATAAAGTAAGGGATATAGAATACAAAGCTGCAATTGTAAAGACTCTCAGAGAAATAAAAGCATATCAGCAGAACACCCTAGCTGAGGCTAATAATCTTGGAAAATCTGTGAATAAAATTAAAAATTTAACCAAGAAATTGAAATTATAAAAAAAGAATCAGATGGAAATTTAAGGGATAAATAAATCAATAAAAAAGTGAGAAATGAAATAACTGTCATAGTAAACAGGGCCAACCAGATGAAGGAAAGAATTTGTGATATTAAAGATTGTAATAATGAAATAACAAAGAAAGAAGAAGATAGGAATTTCAAAGTCAAAAAGACTGAAACAACTCTACAGGAATTATCTAACACTGTTAGAAAAAGCAATATTAGAATAATAGGCTTAGAAGAAGGGACAGAATAAAACTCTAAACAGAGTATACTCAAACAAATATTAGATGAGAACCTTCCAAACTTATGGAAAGATCTGAAATCCCAAATTCAAAAAGAAAATAGGACCTCTAGCTATCTGGACCATAGCAGATCTTCTCCAAAATACATTATACTGAAGATGTCAAAAATCAAAGACAAAGAGACAATTCTCAAGACAGCCAGAGGGGACAAAAAATTGTAAACTTTAAAGAAAATCCCATCGGCCTGTCATCAGACTTCTCAGCAGAAACTCTACAATCAGGAGAAAGTGGATCCAAATATTCAAAACAGTAAAAGAAAGAAAGTTACAGCCAAAAAAAAATCCAGAAAAATTATTCTTCAGATATGAAGAAGGAATAAAAACCTTCTTAAACACATAAATGTTGAGGGAATTCTCCAGCACAAGGTAACATTTCATGAAATACTGATGGAGGCTCTTTGATCTGAAACAAAACATCAGGAAATAATGGAATAGAGCTGGGAAAATTAAAAAAAAATTAAAAACGGAAGATGAAATTTCCCTAAAAAAATCCTCATATATCAATCATCACTCTAAGTGTGAATGAACTGAACCCACCAATAAACAAACACAGAGTAGCAGACTGGATTGAAAAACAAAGCCCATCCATATGCTGTCTCCAAAGACACCCTTCAGCCATAAGGACAAATACAGATTAAGAATGAAAAGATCTAAAACAATATTCCAAGTAAATGGTATCCAGAGGAAAGCAGGAGTTGCCATACTGATATCTGACAAAATAAATTTTAGGTTAAAAAGGGTAACAAGAGACAAGAATGGACGTATCATAGTGAAAAAAGGGACTATATAACAACAAGACTTGACACTAATTAATATATATGCACACAATCAGAAAGCACCAAAATATACAAAGCAAGGCTGCTAAAAAATCTGAAAAAAGAAATGGACAAAAACCACAATCATAGTAAGGGACCTAAAAACCCCCTTAACAGCCATAAACACATCACCTAAACAGAAAATATATAAGAAAATATCAGCTTTAAATGACACATTACAGCAATTGGACATATTTGACATTTATAGGACAATTTATTTGACAAAGAACAACTATACTTTCTTTTCTAATGCACATGAAACAGTCCCAAGGATAGAGCATATGCCAGGACATAAAACTAGCCACAGCAAATTCAAGAAGTTTGAAATTATACCAAGTGTATTCTCAGACCATGAAACTTTGAAATTGGAGATCAACTGCAAAAAGGAAGCTGAGAAAATCACACTGGAGATTAAACAACATCATATTAAAATGATTTGATAAAAAACGAATGAAAGTAGATATTAGAAGATATATAAAAACTAATGAGAATGAAAATACAACATATCAAAATTATTGGGACTCAGAGAAAGCAGTAAGAAAAGGAAAATTTATATTATTACAGGCTGATCTTAAGAAACAAAAAAAATCACTAGTGAACATCCTAACATCCCATGTTAAGAAAACTAGAAAAAGAACATAAAAATCCCAAAGTCAGGAGAAGGAAATAAATAATAAAAGTTAGAGCAGAACTAAACAAAATTGAGAAGAGAAAGACATAGGAAAAACTAATGCAACAAAGACCTGATTCTTTGCAAAAATAAAAATAAATAATTGACAGGCCTTTAGCTAAATTAACCACACAAAAAGAGAAAAGGACCCAAATATCTAAAATTAGAAATGAAAGGAGGGAAATAACCACCGATACACAGAAATACAAAAGATTATACAAAAGTATCATGAAGAGCTTTATGCCACTAAATTTAACAACCTAGAAGTTATGGACAAGTTTCCAGAAACATATAGTCTACCTAGACTGAACAAAGAAGAACTGGACAATCTAAATAGACAAATCAATAGTACAGAAATTGAAACAATCATCAAAAATATTTCCATAAGCAAAAGCTCTGGACCAGATGGTCTCTCCAATGAATTTTATCACCATTCAAAAGAGAATTAATGCTTATTCTCCTCAAACTCTTCCTAAAACTTAAAGATGAGACAATAGTTCCCAACTCCTATGAGGCTAACATTACCTTAATGCCAAAGCCTGGTAAAGACAACACACACACACACACACACACACACACACACACACACACACACTACAGACCAAATGATGAATGCAGATGTAAACAATGCATCAAAAAGAGTACACACTACAATTAAGTGGGATTCATCCCAGGAGCACAAGGATAGTTCAACATATGAAAATTAGTCAATGTGATACACGACATAAACATAATAAAAGATAAAACAATATGACCATATAAATTGATTCAGAAAAAACATTCAACAATATACAACATCCATTTATAATAAAAACATTGAATAAAATGGGTATAGAAGGAAAGTGTTTCAATGTAATAAAGACCATATACTACAAACCCTCAGCTAATGTCATAATGAATGGAGAAAAGCTGAAGTCTATTCCCCTAAAATCAGGAACAAGACAGGGATAGCCCCTGTCACCACAGCTATTCAATATAATACTGGAACATTTAGCCAGAGCAATCAGGCAAAAGAAAGGAATAAAAGGGATTCAAATTGGAAAAGAAGAATTCAAAACTGTCAGTATTTGTAGATGACATGATCCTTTATATAGGAAATTCCAAAGACACCACCAAAAAGCTATTAGAAACAATAAATGAATACAGTAAATTCACAAAACACAAAATCAACTTACAAAAATAAATTGAATTTTTATATACAAATAATGAATATTCAGAAAAAGAAATTAGAGAATCAATACCTTTTGCTATCACAACAAAAAGAATGAAATACCTGGTAATTGACATAACAAAGAACATGACAGACTTATACACAGAAAACTTCAAGACACTTTTGAAAGAAATTGAACAGAACACAAAGAAATAGATACTTTGTGTTCATGGAGAAGAAAATTTAACATTGTTAAAATGGCCACATTAATTAAAGCAATATACAGATTTAATGCAATTCCCATCAAAATTCCACAAATATATTATCACAAAATAGATTTTAAAAATTATCAGGTTTGTATGGAATCACAAAAGACCTTGAATCGCCAAAGCAATACTACATAAAAAGAATGAGTCTGGTGGTATCATGCTCACCAATTTCAATTTATACTACAAAACATAAATAATCAAAACAGCTTGGTATTGGCAGAAGAACAGACACACAGATCAATGGAATAGAATTGAAAACCTAGACATAAATTCACAAATGTATAGACAAATAATTTTTTATAAAGGAGTGAAAAATATGGAATAGGTTAAAAAAGTCTCTAGTAGATGGTGCTGAGACACGTGGCAAAACATATGCAACAAAATAATTCTGAGCTGTGAACTGTCACTGTATACTAAAATTAATCAAAATGCATTAAGGACCGCCACGTATAACCAAAAACAATAAACTATATAGAAGAAAACATTGATACTACACCTATAGGCTTCAGGCTCAAGGAGAACTTCATAAACCTGACCTCAAAGGCAAGGGAGGTAAACGCAAAAATAAATGAATGGGACTATATCAAACTACAAAGCTTCTGCACAGCAAAAGAAACCATCAACAAACCAAAGAGACAGCCAACTGAAAAGGAGAAAATATTTGGAAACAAAACATCTGGGCAGAATAGCCATTTTAACAATATTAAGTCTTCCTATCCATGAACAGGGTATATTTTTCCACCTCTTAAAGTCTGTTTCAATTTCTTTCAAAAGTGTCTTATAGTTCTCTGTGTATAGGTCTGTCACGTTCTTTGTTAAGTTAATTCCCAGGTATTTCATTCTTTTTGTTGTGATAGCAAAAGGAATTGACTCCCTCATTTCTTTTGCTGTGGATTCGTTGTTTGTATGAACCTTTGTCCGCAAAGACTTATGTACCCCAATGTTCATTGCAGCACTGTTCACAGTGGCCAAAACATGGAAACAACCAAAGGTCCCTGCGACAGATGACTGGATAAAGAAGCTGTGGTACATATACACAATGGAATATTACTCAGCTGTAAGAAAAGATGAAATATTGCCATTTGCAACAAAATGGATGGACCTGGAG
>PVJL010012802.1:0-35323 GCA_004026885.1 Lyroderma lyra | reverse complement strand
CAGCCACTTGCTTCCACGCCCCTTGGCGTCTTCCTCTCGGTGACACCTTCTGTTCTCTGTCGTTCTGTTCTCTGTCATCATGTCCTGTTTCCTAGCCCCATGTATCTGGATGTTCTACAGGATTCTTGTCTTCAGCCCTTTCCACTTAGTGATCGCAGTGCTTGGCTGTTACCTTCAGGTTCTGGAGGGGCTCGGCTTCCCTCGGCAGCCCCGGAGGTGTTTCTGATGGTCAGCTGGACTGATCGTGACTGTTGAAGGGACATCTGAAACTCACCCTTCTTCCTCCCCTGGTGGTCTCTGCCTTCCCCCCTGTTATCTCTGTCTTTGGCGTTCTTGACGCCTTTTCTTCCTCTCTCATCTCTCCCTGACTTCCTTGCAGGAGTCGATGAACCTCCTGCCAGTTTCCTCACCTCCGTTCCCTCCCTTCTCTCCCATCTTGGGCTGTCGTAGCCCTCAGAGCTCTTAACTGTAGAGCTGAGCCCTGGTCACGCCCCCCTGTACTCACCCTTCTCTCCGTTTGAGCGTGGTCAGGCGTGGAGGAGGGAGCACACGGGCCACCAAGGAGCACAGCCACTGCTTTCACTGCTGTGCCGCCTGCTACTTATGCCTGGTCAGAAAGCCTGCCCTTCCCGCCCCACCCCTGGGCTGACCACCACATGCCTTAGCTGGCCCGTGACAATATGCGTTTCACACAGACTGCCCTTAATTCATGTCCTTTCCGGGGACGGGGTAGGTGCTGTTTTAATCCCCGTTTTACAGGGGGTGAAGCTGAAGCTCAGGGAGGTGAAGTGACTCACCCACGGCCCCACACCCGAGAAGCTGCGGAGCTGGAACGTTGCACGTCCGGGAGCACCTCTTCCCACCCCCTGAACTCCCACTGCACTCTCGCTGCTGCGGCGGACAGGAACCTCCCACGCTGTCCTGCCCCGTGTGTCCCCCGCTCCATGCTGTTCATCCTGCCTGTGTGCTTGCTGTTTATTTTTCTAGAATCGACCCCCAGTTCAAATGCCACTTCCTCCAGGAAGTCTTACTGGGTTGCCTTCCTTTCTGAGCCGCATCATGCTTGTGTGTCTACGTCGCTGACCCTCACCGAGGTTACTTGCTGACCTGTCCAGCTCCCCCACTATGTGATAAGCTCCTTGATGGAAAGGATTGAATGGGGTTTCCCTAGCTCGGACTGCGGCCTCCTTTTTTCCCTTTCCCCTTGTTGCATGTGTCCGGCATTCACTGTGGGTGAGCTCCCGTGGGGTGGAACTGAACTGGGAGGCTTGTCTGCCCCGTTGAGCCCACCACCACTTTCCGGTCTGATCCTTCATATCACGGGAGCTTCGAAATGAAAGAGGCAACTGCTCTGTTAGCTCCTCTTCTGATCTGCCATTTGCGTATGTCCTTGACCATGATGACCAAGGCTCATGACGTATTGTCTGGTGTCGATTTGAAGGGATAACAGATAGATCCTGGAGAGCAGAGAGCTGTGTGAGGGCTGCGTGTGGAGTCACAGTTACTTCATACAGAGCCACATTCAAAGCATTGCTTCCACCCTGTGCAGTGTGGAGTATAAACGCATAGGCCTCGATTTAGGATTGTAGCCAAGCTGTGTTTCTCCGTCAGAACTGGCCCCAGAGATGCCCATTTCTCCCAGGCTGACCACCAGCTAGCTCAAAGGACAGAAAGAGCTAGAGGACGGGAAGGTTGGACTTGCTGCTCCAAGGCGTGATCGCGGCAGGGGCTTTGGGTCTGTGATGAAATTTGCACATACACCCCATTGCCTTAACACAGCCTGCAGGGGCCGGACATTACCTGCTCTTGGAGGTCGCAGGTTCATGGTGGGCTTCCTTAGGAGCCAGGTGTGCACCATTCGTCCTTCATCACACACCCTGGCCTGCTCTTCCCACCCCTGCCCACTAGGGATCCATGTGACCCAGCCGAGCCAAGCTGCGCAGACTCGCACGCAGTGCATGTGGCGGTGCCGACTTCTGTCTCCCTTAAACGCCATTTGAATTTCATGTTGCAGAAGCGTCCCTTTTGTGTGTGTGCCTGTGTGTTTCCAGAACAGTCCCTTCTGTGTGTGTCTGCCTGTGTGTGTGTGTGTTTCCAAGCAGCTGCACCACAGCTATCAACAAAGGAACCAAGTAAGTTAGCTCTGAGCACACTCACTCCAATTATCCGTCAATTTTCTTAGGAGACATTTTCAGGCTTAAAACAATGCTGGATAGAGGCCGTTCTTTCTCTGCCCACCTGAAAGTTTTCCCACTCGTCTGTTGGATCTGTTCTTCTCCAGAGATGATCTGAGCTCAAAGAAGTGTATAATTAAAGTCAGGGAAAGGCATGGGGGAGGTGAAGATCTCCATCCACATGTGGTGTGGTGAGCGGTCCTTGTCATCTCGGGTGTGTGGAGGGGCATCGGAGGCGGCTGAGGACTGGGACTCCCGGCCTGGCTGCCGGCATGGGGGCGGCTGTGTGTGGTCTCCTTCCTGCACTGCAGTTCTTTTTCTTCCCTTTCGTTGGAGCACGCCATGGAGAGAGCCCGGTCTGCTCCTTTTTATTAGTTCAGCAACAAAAAACCATGTCATCATTGGAAAATGGCCTTCTGTCTAAGAGTCAGTCACATGACCTCTTGTGCTCTTGCTGTCCGTCCTGGTTGCTGGCCTCTCACCCACTGGGAACTCCTCGGGGCATGGAGGCAGGATCTTCCATCAGTCCCCGGAGGCAGTTGGTAAAGGAGTCACTTCGGCAAGGCAGGGGACACACGACTCCCGCCCCAACCCGCCGTCTGAGAGAGGGAGGCGTGCCCACCGGCGTGGCGGGCCCGGGCTTGCGTGTGCCAGAAAGGCAGGCAGCGTGTGGGCGGAGCCGTGGTTCTCGTCATTTTCCCGCGTGTTTTCTTGGGTTCTCCGTGAAAGCAGACGTCGCTGATGGCCCGCCCTGGCGGGAGAAACCGAATTCCATCAGCACTCACTGGTCACCACAGCAAGCCGATTCAGGCTGTGGACGTTCTGCATTTTGGAAATCGTTCAGTTTGTGGGTCCGAAATTCTGTAAATGTGCGTGTGTGCGTGCATTTATTGTGATGAAATATAAAGTTTACCATTTTAATCATTTTGAAGTGCAGACAAATTCCCAGTTTCTTGCCAGCAAGACCCTAAGTCGCATTGATGCATTCACAGGGTTGTGCCACTGTCACTGCTGCCCGTTTGCAGACTCTGAAGCAGAAACCCTGCTGTACCCCTTCAATGCTAACGCCCACTGTCCCCACCCCCCGAACCGCTGTTCTTCCTGCTTTCTCTGAGGCAGGTGTGTGTTTAATTCAGCAGGATGTGCGCTTCCATTCCAAATACTTCACGGAAGAGCTGAGACGGATTTTTATAGAGGACACTGACTCGGAGACGGAGGATTTCGAAGGATTTACGCAGAGTGATCTGAATGCAAACAGCAACCCGCAAGTGAAGGTAATTTCCACCACGAGGAATCGTGGGTTGAAGTGGTTTTTCGTCCTGTTTCTGAATTGTATTCCTGCTTGTGTAGGACGTCACTTCACAAATGAGAAGGTTGCACGTTTCCTTACGTGATTGTCTTACAAGCCAGCTCACAGAATGTAGGACATCGCTGTTCTGAGCAAATCCCTCGTCTCCCAGTCCACTGACCTCTCCTGGGAGGTCCAGCTGTCTCCCCCTGCTGCCCTTGACGTTTTGGGGGTGTGCACCACGTGTCCCTCACTGCCCTTACCAAAGAATTTATTTTAGACTTTCTCGAACCTCTTGTATCTAAAAAGAGGAAGGTCTGTCCGGGAGTAAGAAAAGTCATTTCTTCTTGTGTGTGAAGTCACGTTCTTGAATTTGGAGTTAATTTGGCAAAGATTTCGCTGCACTACAGAGTTGGGAGCTGTGCATTCTGGATGTGGAGGCCGCCATGTTCTTTTTAATGACAAAGGTGACCCCGGCCTGCCCGATTCCTGCGGGAGATCTGTTCTCAGCGCTGTGCCATCCCGACGCTTGTTGGTTGACCTCGTCCTGTTACTCCGCATGTGTAGGCCAGTTTACTGCTGACCAGCATTCGAATCTCAGGGCAACTTTAAAGCACAGCCTTTGGCCTTTCGTTGAGGCATAAGGATGTTCTCTGCTAACCGGAAAATAGCTTACACTCATCCCCTCAAATCAGTATGCCACTTCCTTCTTCGGTATAAGGATCAGGGGTGGAGATTAAGCCTGTTGACGTTCAGAGGCTCCTGAGACACTACTTCTGGCTTAGAACCTATGGCCATTTAAATAAACTAACTAGTAGGTTCACTTTGTCCCTCACTTGTGCCGAGCGGGACCTTCAGGCCTGAAAGCCCTAATGGTAGCCTGCCTTGTTTGCTGGTGCTTTTTTCCCCATGAAGAGCAACACGGAGCTGTGCCAGCCCGGGGGGGCCGGCCCTCCCTGGGCTTTCCTTACAGAAGCCGTTTGTATGGCAGGTCACGTGTTCAGGTCAGCAAATCCAGTGTCTTGGCAGTGAGACACCGTGATCGTTCCAGACCCTGAGGGGTATCCTCTACTCTGAGTGACTTCATTATCTTCTGTTCTTTAGCTAAGTGATGTCTGGTGATTCAAAGAATTTGTTTCCTGTCTGGGAAATGTAGATTACTCCAAAAGTCTTCCCCCCCACCCCCCCCCAACCCACAGTCTGTATACATTTAGGGTATGAATTGTGACCCGTGACGTTGACTCTGATATAACTCGTAGCTCAACGCAGGTTCCCCTGCAAATTTTATTTTAAAATTCAGTGAGAAAACAAGTGCTGTTGCCTCCCTATTACCCAGCCTCCTGCCCTGTGAGAACTGGTGAGGCCACCTTTGCAGGTAACAGGAGATGACTGTACCTGGGTGCCTGGTAGTCTTCTAGACAAAGGTGAAGTGACCCTAGCAGGTGTGCTGGCCCTGTGCCCTTCCCCTCAGGTCTGCACGTTCACGTTTTTACAGTTTGCTGTTTCCCTACTTCAGCCCTTCATAGTGAGCTACTCCACATCCTTGGTGAGGAGAGGTGGGTTAGATGAAGAGCATGATAAGTAAATAAAACCGGCCTGGGGGCTGTTTCCTCCTGTTTCCTCTGAGGTCCTTCAGTGGTGTCTCCTAAAATTGGGTTCCTCTGCAGCCTACCATTTTGAATTCGAAAGCTAGTAATGTAGAAAGTTTGGGATATTAAAGAGAGAGAAATCAGTTCAGTATAGTTGTCTTTATCTACTTGGTTTGCTGTGGATTGCTACATGCACCAAGGATTGGCAGTTATCTTCCTTTTCTTCCTCTCCCTGCCCATACTTTTCATTGAGTCCAGCTAGAATCCAGGGGGTGGTCACTGAGGAGGAAGCAGCGTCATTATGTCATTAGCTGGATTCTGGGCTCAGCCCCGCACTGCCCACTCTCCTCCCAGCCGCCCCATCGGCAGGACTCCTGGACCGAGGTTCCCAGACTGAGCTTCCCAGGATGTGGTGTAGAAAAGATGCCTGGGAGATGGCCTTGATCTTAACCTTTAGGCCTCTTCCTGTTAATGGCTGAGAGTCCCCGCACATGCATCTGCGGTGTTACCCATCGTCACCTGGATCATGTCACCCTGCCATGACTTTTCCGTTCTCATCGTGTCCTCACATGTGAAGCCGAGTTAGGATTTCGTGCTGGAGACCGCTGCCATGTGCAGTTTGAAAACGGGGGCTGAGAATTTCCTGCGCTGACTGAAGGGTGTTGCACAACAGCCTCGCCCCCCTGGAGCTACAGAAAAGGGAAGGGACAGGGGTTCCCACTGACCCCCGTGGCAGGTCACCTGCCTGCTCCTCTGTCACTTCATAGCTGTCCCCTTGACTCACGAATCCTGTCCCCGCGCCTCAGGGCAGAGTTGTCAGCATTTTTGTTTCCTTCCCTGTGCCCCCCTGCCCCCCTCATCTGAAGATGACTCTCAGGGCGTGCGTGTCCTTTTCTTGACTAGACCTCATGTCACTTGGTTTCCGGATGTGCCCGCGTGGTGGTGGTGTCCACTTTGTCAGTGCTTTGCTCACAGCATTGTGTGCGGAGGGCGCCCTGTCTGCCCGGGGGTGTGGCTGGGCAGCGTGTGGGTCGATGCCTGTTGCTGATTTCATCCGTCAGCCCACTGCTGGAGCCTGGCACGGGAGAGTTCACCCAGGACTCAGGGAGGGCAACCTATCAGCTCTTCGCTGTTTCCTAGAACGTCAGCATGCTGTCACAGGTGTCTTTTTGAAAGTCTGTGACAGACCACGTCTTTCTTTTTTTCTCATTTTGTCAGCTTGACGAGTCAGATTTGAGTGACGACGGTGAAGTATCGTTAGGGGGTGAGGAAGACGACGATGAAGAAAAGGCGACACCCAGGAGAAGCAGGTCTAGGAGAAGCAGTATCGGTCTTCGAGTCGCCTTGCAGTTCCCCGCCAAGAAGCCGGCGAAGAAGTCGGACAAAAACGGTTGTTCTGAGCCGCTGTTCTCCAGCTCTCACCTGCAGGACAATAAAAGAGCGGTTCTCGGGAGGAAGAAAAGCTGCAGACAGGGCCAGGAAAGGGAAGATTCTGCCTCGGAGCCTGAGTCTGACTCCAGGGATGAGGGCCAGGAGAGCTCAGACGCGCTGCTGAAAAGGACCATGAACATCAAGGAGAACAAAGCCATGGTAAGGCCCTGCCCCGCCCTGGGTCCTGGCACCGAGGTGCACAGGCTGTGCCCTCGGGGCTCTCGGGCTTGTGTCAGGACGTGTGTTCTGGGTATTGTGTATGCTCTGTTTTCCTGAACCCTAAGCAGCTACAGCCTGCTAGCTCTGGTCTGGGAGCAGAGGCTCCCAGCACCTTTCTTAGCGCCCTGTGCCCTGTGCCATGAACTAATGCAGCTAACTGTTGATCAGTGGAAGTTCTAAGTAGGTAGTGGTGCTGGAGATGAGAGGGGCTGAAAAACTGACCTACTCCCAGCAGAAAGCAGCAAAGTGGGTGGGATGCTAGGAAGCCCACTCAGGCGTTGCAGAGTGCGGGGTCAGGCAGACGGCTGTCAACCCTAAAACCTTTCCCCCGCGATGACCTGTGGTTTCAGGACATCATCCGAAAGCTTGAGAGGTGTAGGTTTCAAACCAACTGAACTTTAAAGTGTCTTCATTAGCATAATTAACATAACAAGGTGACATCTTTGTTGGCGCAGTTTGAGTCTATATGGTTAACTGTTGTTTGCTTTATAATTTTGTGTATACAGAATAAAAAAATAATTCTACCAGTCATAATCACTTTCAGCATTTTGGTATATTTTTTTTTCTTCAATATTTTCTTTTGCAGTATAATGCAATGATACTGTATACTCGTATAGAATCTTGTGTGTCTAATAAGTTAAATATAAAGCTTACTTTGGGGTGAAATTTATCCCGAAACATTATCATTATTATTATTATTAGCAGCCAAGGGAAATTTTTAGCACCGTGTTCGTCTGTATCTTGAAGAACTATGTTCTTCATTATCTTTTAGTGACATCCATACATTTGTATAAATGTAAAACTAAAGAATCTTAATAAAGTTGCCTGATCGACACATTTTCAGAACTTAACCATTTTTTTTATTTGTTTTGTTTTTGAGCCCTAAATGACTGTCACTATGTCAGTTGAGAGCTTTTTCTGTTGTGAACCTGATGCAATGTGAGTCAGGTGTGTAAACTGATGTTTCAGGGCAGTATTCACCGTGTCATGTCCTTAAAAATAAGGAATGGGCACAGATGTTATTCCTAAGAATGACAATATCAACATCTCACCTCTGGCGATAAAAACCTTTACATGTGAGGTCAACATTAAAATCACAGCAGCTGTTGAGCTCTTAATGTAAAGTGCTTTAGTCAAGTTTCTCATGGCTACAAAACTGAAGACCGGTGAGGAGGTGTCACATGCACTAGACGTAGAAACATTAATACTTACGCATGATCCTTCTTTTCGTTCTGACCTGCAGCTTGCTCAGTTACTGGCAGAACTGAACTCCATGCCGGATTTCTTCCCAGTACGGCCCCCAAACTCTGCTTCCGTGAGTGGAACTCCTTACAATTTGTGTTTATCCCCATACTGATGGACTCCGTCGACCGCAGATGCATTGTGTCCCAGAAAGCACCCAGCTGCGTGTCTGTGTTCTTGCTTTCAGAGGAAGAAGACCGTGAGACGGGCCTTCTCCGAGGGGCAGATCACGCGGCGAACGAACCCCACCCGGAGCGCGCGGCCGCCCGAGAAGTTTGCTCTGGAGAACTTCACTGTCTCGGCCGCCAAGTTTGCCGAAGAGTTCTACAGTCTCAAAAGGAGGAAGACAATTAGCGGGGTATTTCTGACCATCGTGAACAGATTACTCTGCATCTGAGCCAGGGGCCCTCTCGGGCGCGTGTCCGTCACAGCACCGTGGTCCTGCTGGGTCCACTGCGGCCAAGTCCCAGGTGGCGCTGTACACCACTGAGGGGTCCGGGGGCAGCTCGGTGGTTAGGACCCCCGTCTTATCTCCAGGGGAGGCTGCACAGGCTTGGTGGGGGCTCTGGTCGGCCCTGCAGTTTTGCTTGGGGGAAAGTAGGATCCCTCCTTGCCTTTGTGTTAGACTAAGGCATCTCAGGCACCTTTCATTCTGGAGCGAGAAACCCGTTGGTGGGTTTGGCTGTGCCGCATGTCCACTTCCCTGTCCTCAGAGTTCACAGCAGGTGCCTGTTGATGAGGGGAAACTTGCACTTCCCACTTACTGTCCCGTCACCTTGCCGTGAAGGGAGCGTGGTGGCCCGTGACTCTGAGTGACTGATCCAGGGAAACAGAAGAGGGCCGGGTGGTGCTAGAGCTCTGAGTTCGCCGGATTTTAAAGTTTGTTTTGTTTCGAACCACTGAGACTCTCTTACGCTCGGTTGTGTTTTGGCTCCTTTCGCAGGGGAAGTGCCAGGGGCACAGACGGCGTCACCGCGTGTCGGCTTTCCGGCCGGTGGAGGATATCACTGAGGAGGACTTGGAAAATGTTGCCCTGACTGTTCGAGATAAAATCTACGATAAAGTTTTGGTAAGCTGTAAGTGATGAGTCATTCACACGACTGGTCTTACCGGGCGTCCAGGGCACCGCCGCCGCTGGTCCCCCGCTTTGAAATGGTCACCTGGGCTTCATGCCCTTTGCCATCGGCCCGGATCGGAGGCTCAGCTGCACCCGAGGAAGCGGGGAAGAGGCTTCCCTGGGGGAGGCAGGGGGATGGGATAGTTTGGAAAAACATTTATTTATAATTGCTATATTTTTAGTATTTATATAGTCTTAGGTTTTAAATGTTGGAAAACAATGTGATTTCTGGTCACTACTAACCATAGCAATGACAGTCTGAGAGGCTGTCTCTGGTTGGTGGGAGGTAAGTTAAAATTTGTCCTACATGGGTGACTTGGAGGCTCCGTGTTGTTGTGCATGTGTGTTTAGATAAGTATTGGGACAGTCTTGTCGTGTGGCAATGTTTTTAGTTGAACTGCCAAGAGCTTTTACATGGATCACCCCCATCCCGGACCCCCTGGGAACCAGGTCAGAGCTGAGTGCTGCTGCCCAGGGCTCCTTGGCATTCTTCGCCCTCTGGGCTCTGATCGTGTGTGTCCACCTGATGGTTTCACTTCCTGCAGGCTCCCCACGCAGCCAGTCTCCCCCACCCTAAGATGCTTCTCTGGCCCCAGAACCAGAAGTGCTTACAGGCTACGGACGGCGCCATGGTTTGCACCTGAGCAGCAATGCTGCTGGTTCTGGGTTAGGAGAGGGGCGTCTCCGAGCACTTAGGACCATGCACGATGGCATGTGGCCGTGTGGGCATCACTGTGCAAACCCAAGTTCACCCTCTCACCACTGTGTCCCATCAGGGTAACACCTGCCACCAGTGTCGGCAGAAGACCATCGACACCAAGACTGTGTGTCGGAACCAGAGCTGCGGCGGGGTGCGAGGACAGTTCTGCGGACCATGCCTGCGGAACCGCTACGGGGAGGACGTGCGCTCGGCACTGCTGGACCCGGTGGGATGAGCTAGCGTTGGTTACGAGTTGTATTGGTGGCGGGAAGCAGGGGCTCCCTGTGGCTGCTCTGGTTTTGTAGAGCCCTCACCACCCTCCCCTCTTTCTGTGCCGTAAGATGCTAGAGAAGTGAGGCGTAGGGTTTCCTTATGGAAGGGGAGCAAGCTGAGTGACAGGACAGGAGAAGAGATGGCACTGGGCTCTCCAGGGTCAGAGCCAAGCTTCCTCAGTTGTACCTGTGTGCTTTACCTGGGCCAGTGGCAGGTGTGTTACAGGGCAGGGTGCTTTCTGTGTGCCTAGCCCAGCTCCGTTAATGCATTTACCCCTCATGCTTAGTGAGTATGAGCTCAAACCTGGGCAGTCTGTGCTTTTATACAACAGTCGTAAGGGTAAATAGACTGCCCCCAGTTTGCACATGGCTGTAAACTGCCACTCAGGTTCATTGATTTGACAACAGCCACACAAATGGCAAGTGGAAGAACAAGCGTTCACACCCAGGTCTCATGGAGCTTTCGCAGAGGCTGTGCAGTTTGTCTGGGGCCCTGCTACTCCTGAACTTCTCCAGAAGTTTTGAACAGGTTTCTACTAGTAATGTTAGCTGGCCCTGTCTAAAAAACACCACTGTTTCTCCATGTGTGTGACGACGTTGGGTGACCAAGCTTTCTGGGCCCTGTGTGAAACATGGAGAGGAAGGAGCCAGAATAGATAAAACTCCCGTGACAAGCACTAAATGATAAAAGGTGATCAGAGATTGGAGGGGAGGTTGGCTGAAGCAGGCCCTCATCTTACCAGATAACGGGGGACCCTCTGCTGGTGTGTCTTTCCTAGGGTTGGATATGTCCCCCATGCCGTGGGATCTGCAATTGCAGCTACTGTCGGAGGCGTGATGGCCGCTGTGCCACGGGGATCCTCATTCATCTGGCCAAGTTCTACGGTTACGACAATGTTAAGGAGTACCTAGAGAGGTGAGTCTTAACATGAAACCCAGAGATGGTAGTCCAGCAGGGCAGCCCCTCTAGCCAGGCAGTTTCAGGCTGATTGTTCAAGCCTCTTCGAGTGCCATCCATTATGTAGCTCTGCAGTGAAAAAGCTCACAACTGCGGTTTCCCCTGTTAGGAAATTCTGTCCATGGCTACAATTTGCCCTTATTGTGGGAATGAGGTAGGTCACACTGGGGCCTCCTCAGGGTCTGCTGCTGTTTCAGCATAAGGAGTTGGGACCTTCTGAGCATCAGAAGATCCAGTTGGGCTTTGTACTGGCCTCCCACTGACAACTTACCCCACTAACACACCCCATCTTTCTCTCAGCTTACAGAAGCAGCTGGTAGAAGACAATTAACAGACAGAAGAACCAGCCAACTCACCTTAGCGTACTCCGATAAGATGCCATATATACCATTTGTGCCTAAGATTTCTTTTAACAGTTGTGTTTTTATACAAATTCTTTGTAGATCTAAATACTATTTTTTTTTCAAAAATTGTTTATATGCTTACAAAGATTTCTCAGGAAGACAGCTAAGCACCTCGAGGAATCTATATACGTGTATACGCAGGCCTGTTTGAATTGTTAAAAGCACAATTAAAGTTCAGGTAAGTTACAGAGAAAACATTGTATTAGTAGCTCTTGCCTTTGACACTGTTTAATAATTGTGGTTGCCTTGATCTTTTACCTCCCAAACAGTAACTCTAGGCCAAGTTTTTACAGGGGTTATGTAGCCCCTTTAGTTTTATACCTTATCCTGACCATAGTGCAAACGAGGTAGTTTTTATTTAACCTGCTCTAGGTGGTTGGAAATTTATATTGAAGAATGATGTTCCCCTTAATTACAAAGTGCAATTAACCATAGACCTTGAGAATACTAGAGTTTTATTTTTATTAAAACTTGAATGAACAAAATGTGGACTATCACATTACCGACACTGGAGGCCTTGGAGCAATGCTGGGTAGCAGTTGCTTCTATATTTTAAAAGAATGTAAGGACAAATTTAATTTTAAAAGATTTTGTTTAAACACCTACAAGAACTAAAATCACAGTCACTGACCTGGAGGCTTCCAACCACATTGTTGTTTTTGAGGTTGTGCATACGCTCCTTGATGGGACTGGGGAAAGCTGAAAATCAATGAACAGATTCCAGCATTTGTTTTTCTAGGTTGGCCTCTTTCTGTTCACGTTCCTCCACGTCCTAAGGCTGGTGTTAAAAAAAAATTAATGCACATTTGTAAGTACGTTACAGAAGCTGGAATCTGTTTTCTGCCTCTCAGTAGAATAACTGTGCACAGGCGAGCAGTGCAGTGACAACGAGAAGTCCTCACTGTTCCTGGTTGAGGCTGGAGGGATGAGTCTATGCTTCTAGCAGTAGAGCTACGCCCGCCAGAACCCATTTGGCCGTCTTGTCTTTGCTCTTCAGCCTGAAGGTCCAGACGTAGTGGGGCCCCCTCAGTTTGGTTTTGTACACAGGGCACTCGTAGGTGTGTTTGGTTTCCTGTCTGTCCATGGGTACAGCTTTCGCAAAGATGACTGGCATCACGGATGTCAGCTCCTTGAGGCGGGCTTCCACAATGGTGCCTGACTGGATGTCCCATCTGGCACCTGCAACAAAAACGCAAGGGTTGCAACAGTGGGGCACATTGTGCTAAGCTTACTGTAGGCAATAAACATTCTGGTGTTGTCATGTTACTGCTTGTCGGTGGCTTCTTTTACTGAGCTGTACGTGAACCGTAGCTTCCATATATATCCATCCAGACACACTAAACCAAACCAGTTTTTTTTTTTTTTTTTGATTTTTGAAAAGGCAGGACAAAAATGAATTTGAACTCTTATAGACAGGAGGCTCCCATTTCCTCCCCTCCTCTCTTTTCTTATGCTAAGGCCAGGTACCTCATTTACCCTGTCTTTGAACTTGCTCTGCAGTGAAACCAAGAGCATCCAGGCAAAGACTGGGATGAGATGAAATGTCCTACAGAAGGAATGCATGACCACATAAATTTGGAAGACACTGCAGACTCCACCCATCTTTAGAGGGTTGCATTGTGGGAAGCCTTGCAGCCAAATGGAGTGGAAAAAGTTAGAGGACTTTGAATTGATGATATTGAAAAACAAAATAATTTACATCTCACTGTTGGTCTTCGATGACCCTGTAGTATTAACCTCAGATTTATGTGCAAATTTAAATGATAGACATTACCCTACATACCTTAAAATCTGGCACACATCTGGCATTTAAATTTTGAAAAATGAGGTAAGTAACCGCTGGCTTGAGTGAGTGAATGGAATCAACGAAGGACAAATACCGGCGTCCACCTGAGTCAGAAAGGTCCTCAAGTGACTCACCCTACCCGTGCCCCTTGGGGTGTCTCACCTTCCATGAGGAGCCCGTGCAGGTATGCGCCTTCCCTGGGGGGGTGGCCATACTCTTCCTTCATTTTTTTGGTAACATCCACCGTCAAGCACATTTTATCCAATGGCCACTCGTTTCTGCGAGCCACGGTCTGCATGATTGCTTTGGGAGGGGAAGGAACAGGACAGAGCTGGGTGAGGTCCCCA
This sequence comes from Lyroderma lyra, assembly GCA_004026885.1. Taxonomy (NCBI): domain Eukaryota; kingdom Metazoa; phylum Chordata; class Mammalia; order Chiroptera; family Megadermatidae; genus Lyroderma; species Lyroderma lyra. The sequence continues at coordinate 21,796 of PVJL010012802.1, read as the reverse complement.
GCACGTACCCAAGGGCTGCGTAGTCCCTAGGTATTGGCACGTGGCTGTGTGCAAGCAAGGGCCACATGCTGAGGCCTGCACGCCCACCTCACAGCTGTCATAAATTGAGTTTTACTGAACAGCCGTGCCCCTTTGGTTACATACTGCCTGTGGCGGCCATGGCAGAGTGGAGCCCCTGTGGAAGTGGTCCTTGGCAGGAACCGTTGGTTGGAATGACCCACATCCCCTCACTGGCCTGCTCCAGGCCTCCTTTCCTCTGTAGTTGTATTCCCTTTTCTGTAATGCCTACTACATACATATGAGACCTGGTGAGCAGGGCACAGAGAGTCACAGGCAGGGCTCCTGCTCGGGGTGTGACAGTCCTCACCTGTCAAGAAGGACTGCGGGTTGAAGAAGCCAGAAAGCCACACCACAGCCGGGAGGGTAAGGTCGTGTGTCCAGGTCTCCAGTTCCCGGCATCGGAGGACGAGGTCGTTAAACCTGGTTAACAGGTCAGAAGAAACAGGGTTGCTTTTTAGTAATCTATAAGTTTCCCAAGAAGATAAAGTAGATTCTGGGGAGGGGTGGTGGAAGAGAGGTACACACCTCTGATAACCAGTATGATTTGCAGAATGTTCATTTAAAGGGTAGATTTTTTCCCTTTAGTGTGTGTGTGTGATATCTTAAAACTATTATTACCATTAGGGTCAAGAAACACTGGAGAATATGAAAAATTTGCCTCCATTTATTCAGCCAGTGTGTAAATCCTAGTGCTGTGTGGTGGCCACACAGGTGATATGGGCTGACAGCACCGGCATTACCCACCGCCTGCCTCTGGTTTGAGAAACTGCTGTCTTTTACGCAGGCTCTCTCATCTCGTCAGCACGATTATGCAAGTAGGAAGCATCTGCAGCTACCCACGAGTGCCGACTTACAGAGGCTAGGAACAAATGAGGATGTGTGAGACCCTGAACTCTGGAGAAATGGAACCGGGGAATGAGGTGGAGGACAGAAAGGACAGTCCTCCAGAGGGAGGGCCGCTTGGCCCAGCCACTGAAGTGTTCTGGCTTGGTGATCATTTAAGAAAAAGTGAGGAAGTTAAGTTGGAAGTTCTCAGAAGCAGGAAAAACTGATAGAAATGTAAGCAAAAAGTAAAGTAGCATAAAATAGAATACTAGGAAAAACAAATGGAATGAAATGGAAATAAGGATTTAGAGTAAAAATAAAGATGAAAGTTGAAACAACACATATTTACTACTAGAATTCTAGAAAACTTGAACTTTTCCAAATTACAAATTTGAACCTGGATAATCAAGGACAACTATCCAAAAAATTTGGCACAGAATAATCAATACTAATACACATCTTAGTACAAACTGTGAAGCTGAGAGAATCCCCTAGCTAGGAAAAAATATGAAGTCTTATAAAGGGAAAAAAAATTGTCATTTCAGGTGCCTCCATAGCATTTGATCAGAGAGAGCAATGCCTACAAAGAACACTTCCGTTAACAGAAATCCAGTGAGCAGCTCAGCTTAGGCCTCCCTGTGCATCTGGCATTTCCGCATCACACCACCCACTCCTGTGTTTGCACACACCCCACACGGCAAACACCAGATACCTGGGGGGAGGCAATTTCAACCTGCAGTCTTGTGGAATTCTCATGGGACCTTCCAGTTTTAAGACTCAGTAGCATTCTGTCTCATGGAAGAAAGACTCAGGAAAGCAAAGATAAAGAATCTTCTGTACTGAGAAGTCAGGAATGCAGAGAACCTTGTGAAACTCTGTATTGACTACTAAGGCCAAGGAGCAGCTGCAGATAACACTGGCCCTCAGGGAACTGAATTTCTGTCCCTGGCTTTTGACACATCTCTGCAGTCATACCGACACGTTGAAGGCAGTCTGAATCACTGCATATCATACTACAATTTTTAAAATAATGAGATATCACTAGTAATCACTGGTTTTGAAAATGAGGGTATAGAGACTTCTGGTCAACATGTCAGACTCCCATGACCCCATCAAAATTACAACTGAATTATAGGACAACCACCTGAAGAGTAGCTGAATGCAACAATAACTAAGGGCAGAGAAAAGCCATGTTGAGACTAGCAGGAGGGGCAGACATGAGAAACAGGCTGGTCTCACAACCACATGTGGTGATTAAGAACTCAGAGGGATATCCCGGCTGCAGAGGCCTCCCTGCTGAGGACTGAGGGGGTCCCACCCCAGTATATCCGTGCTGGGAAGAGAAGTCCTCAAAACATGTGAAAGTCATCAGGGTTTCTGTCCGGGTAAGTCGGAGGTCTGCTGGAAACCTAGGTGTTCTGTGCACACACTCAACATGCTCACAAACACTCGTCCTAAGCTCCAGAGAAGGGACAGCAGCTCTAAAAGTGCCAGGGACATATGGGAAGGAGCTGAATTGACTAATTTCAGGGTAAGGGCTGGAGTGGGTGTCTCCAGGATGAAACACAGGTTGGTATATATGAAGCACATGGTAACCACAAACCAAAAATCTATAAGAGACATACAAGAAATAAAGGAATCCAAACAGCACTACAGAAAGTCATCAATACACAAAAGAGAGGAAGGCAGGAAGAGAGGAACAGAGAACTACAAAAATCAATCAGAAAACAATAAAATGGCAATAAGTACATACCTATCAATAATTACTGAAAATATAAATAGATTAAATGCTCCAATCAAAAGATGAAGGATAAAGAAGAGGGGGTACCTATATACAACAGAATATTACTTGGTCATAAAAAGGAATGAAATACCATTTGCAACAACGTGGATGGGCCCGGAGAGTATTATGCTAAGTAGAACCAATCACACAGAGAAAGACCAATACCACATGATTTCACTTACATGTGGAATCTAAAGAACAAAACAAAACAGAAAGTAATAGATACAGAGAAAAAACTTAGGGTTGTCTGATGGGAGAGGGGTGGGGGGACTGGGTAAAAAAGTGAGGGAATTACAAAATACAAATTTTCAGTTACAAAACAGTCACAGGACATTAGGTACATCTTAGGGAATATAGCCAATAATACTGTAATAACCATATATGGTGTCAGGTGGGTGCAAGACTTATTGGGGATGCCACTTCCTAAGTTACAGAAATGTCTAACTGCTATGCTGTACATCTGAAACCAATATAATACTGAATGTCATCTGTAATTGAAAAATAAAAAGAATTAAACAAGATGGAGAAAACAGCTGAGTAATGGGAGAGGCCAAGCGCTGAGAACTTAAGCTTCTGGATCAAGCAAAGCCTGAAGTTGGCCATACCTTTGGGTTTTTCAGTCATATGAGCCAATAAATTTTATTTAAAAGAATAAAACAATTAAAAAACATTTTTAAAAGGAAAAAACATGAGTATATAAGATGACATGACAGCTAACTTCCAAGTTGCCATCCATGGCCATTTATATCATAACAACTCAATAAGGAATGCTATTACCTATATTTTTCAGATGACAGCCTGAGAAATTAGGTCAGGTAGTTTGTCCAAGATCAAATAGCTAGTAAGTAAAAGGCAGAACTTGAATCTTGCTTTGATCCTGACTTTTAATTGATTTTCGCTTTTGAAGCAACACGCTAAGGAAGCTCAAATGAAACTGGTGGTAGTTTGCACACTGGCTGAATACAGTCACAGAGCACAGTCTTTATAGTTTTTATGGGGCTGAGTAATAACTCAGAACACTGAATCAGCACCAGCACAAAGGCCAGTGGGAGCGGGGACAGGGTAGCTTACCACTGGGCCAGGCCGTAAGTGGATGGATAAGCCAGTTTGCTCCAAGAGTCTGGTACCATGTCGTAACTCAACGCAGTCTGCTGGACTTCTGCGTCAGGAGATAACGTCAGCTCCCCCTTGAACGGAGAAAAAAGCCCCATAGTAAGTGTCTTCACATGTGGTGAACACTTGCTCTAGCCCCACTTTTAAACTTACCTTCAAACCAAGGTCTAATTGCTGTAGTGACACACGGATTTCCTGAAGGAGAATATTCATCCTCTCACATTCTTGGAAGCAAACAAGAACATAAGGGGTTCTACTGGAGGTTTTTTGCGTGATCTCTGCCATGTTGAACTCTTCTGGAAGTTTCTCCAAAATGTCATCCAAGACATTCTTAACCTTAAATCATCAACACACAAAGATTTAGCTCCTTTCTATTTTATTTTTGTTCATGGTGATTATATAGGCATCATCATTTTTTTTTTTTAAGTCTTAATATATCCTGCAACTCCCAAGGATGCTTGCTAATGCATTTAAAAGATGCCTCCTACTCCCAGCAGGTGGGCCGAGTGGCTCCTTCTGTATCAAAGCAGCCCCATTCTTCACGGCCCATCAGGGAGGAATGGCTATTTGCTTGCAGTTCTTTCACTGACAGCATTTAGGAAATGTATGAACTGTCAGCTATAATACATTTTATTTGTAAAGATGTGATCAGAGAAAGTAGAGAAACCTAACATTTGGGTATTATATTTTATAATCTGCTAATTAAAAAAAATATCATTTGAAAAGTCACATGAACCACAGATGCCCTTTAAGTTTGAGCCAATTCCGATGGATCTGATGCTGCCCTCCCAACTGACATATCCTAAAAATCTGGGAACAATTTAGATCAACATTTTCAACAAAAAGGAAGCCTCTATCTTAATTGTTGCCATGAAGAAATAAAAGATTTATACATTGGAGACACGAATACGTACACAGTAGTACTCTGATGTGCATATGAGTTCTTTCTAAGCAGTTTCACTGTGCTGGGGGAAAGAGACAAATCCCTCAAATAAACAGAAGACTGAGAAACAGTGCCCGCCTTCAGCCTCAAGCATCATTCCCTCTTTCCTCGATTTCTCGGGTTACTGCCCCTGGTTCTGCCATGATGCTTGCAAGTAAGTTGCTATAGCACCCCGGCAGGTCAGGTCCTGAAATCGTAAGCTCTCTTACAGCAGTGGTAAAGAGTATGAAACGCAGCAGAGAAGTTAGGCAAAAGAATGGCTTTTGGAATCAGCTAGAATTTATTTTTCTTCATTGGCCCTTGCTAGCTGTCTGGCCTTGGCAAATTACCTAAGCTTATCCCTGAAATCCCCTGGGACTATTCAGAGCTATTGAGGATGAAGCGTATATTTGTGAAGCACTTTCTTTAGTGCCCACTATATATTAAGCACCCACTAGATGGCTGGTGCTAAAATCTGTTTGCCTATCTGGGGTGCTGAGGCATTTTTTTCTGGGTTAAGGATCAGTTTCCTTATCAGGAAATACTGAAACTCAAAAACTAGATGAAGACCCCATCTACCTCTGTGCTTCTCTAGCTTTTCCCAAGTAGACAAATTTTTCCCTTGTTCATCTTTTTTAAAAAAAATCTAACATTCATATAGGGAAGATGATAGTACATAGGATAAAATACTACAACAAATTTTAAGGCTTCTAACTTACAAATAAGTGTCTCAGCAAATGGCCTTATTTCAAGAAATAATTGAACACTTTCAAGAATTAATATAAAAAGTCCTGGAACCTCACTATAATTAGATCTGATGGTTAATGTCTTCCAACAACTTCAATCCTTGCCAATGAAATCATGACTAATAATCTTGAGAGAAATAAGGGCTAATTTATTTTGGGGAACATAAAACTATTCAGGTTTCAAATGAATGAGAAACATTTTAATCTAAATGAAAAAAAAAAATACATTTCTCACCCTCATCATTCTAGGGCAATAAATACCTTCAGAAGAAGAATGCCAGTCTCCCAAGATAAGGTAAAAAAGCCAAAAACACACATTGAAAGTGAAAGGCAAGCCACATTCGGAGAAGATACCTGCAGTACATACATCTGACAAAAGACACACACATAAAATAAAGACTTCCCACAAATCCATACGAAAAACATTGGCAATCCAATTTAAAAAAGCGGGGAAGTACCTGGAACAGGTATTTTACATGCCAGTATATCCGAATGGCCATAAGCCATTCACATGAAAAGATGCTCAACATCATTCCTGGACTGAGGAATGCCAAGGTAAGACCGCAGTGGAATCCCATCACCCCTACCACCACCAGGAGGGAGCTAGGCAGGCAGACGGGCAGACTGAACTCCACGCTGCGGTGGGAGTAAAACAGGCCAATGACGTCAGCAAACTGTTAGGGAGCATCTACTGAAGCTAAACTTACCGTTGGTCCAGCAATTCCACTTCTGAGTGTAATGAGTATTGTACTCAGTTACCTTTGTCTACTGACAAAAAACTGTACAAGAAAATTTATGGCTGTGATATTCCTAATAGTGAAAACCTAGAAACAACCCAAGTGTCCAACTATAAAAGAATAAAGAATTGTATATTCATATAATAGAATATTAAACAAAATGCATCACTAGTCCATGTACCACATGGAGGACCCCCAGTGTCATGTGGAATGGAACAACTCAAATGAGTTCATCCTGTGAGACTGCATGTATTTGAAGTTCAAACACAGTCGAAGCTAATCTATGGTGACAGAGGTGAGTGGTTTCCTGGTGGGTAGAGGGGGTGGGGTATACTGACGCGTAAGGGGCACGAGGACCCTTCTGGAGTAATGGAAATGCTCTGTGTTTTGATCTGGGTGGTGGATATGTGGTTGCACACACAGGTAGAAATGGATTGAGCTGTACGCTTAAGGATTAGCACATTTCACTGCATACAGCCGTGGTTCTCAACCTCCCTGATGCCGTGGCCCTATAATACAGCTCCTCATGGCGTGACCCCCATAAAATTATTTCGTTGCTACTTCATAACTGTAATGTTGCTGTTATGAATCGTAATGTAAATATCTGATAAGTGTTTTCCGATGCTCACGACCTCCAGGTTGAGAACCGCTGGCATATAGGGTATGCCGCCGTAGAGATGAAAAGAAGGACCCTCTACCTGGTCTTCTGTGGACTGCCCCAGCTCCTCACTGACGAGTACGTTCCTGGGCTGCATCTCCAGCAAAGTTCTGAAGAGCATGTTGGACGTGACCGTCAGGAATTCTATTTCAGCATTTGGATGGAGGCCGTACAGCGCCGGGCTTTCTGGAGGAAGCATCTCCTCCACGTAGTGGTGGTAGCCCGAATAATCCAGATTAGGGGGCGCTGCAAATCCAGGTGCCAGCAGAAGTTCATCTTCAATCTTCAATCCAAAAGGAGAAGTTGGTTATTCCAAACTAAACAGGCACCAGTCTTTGCTTCCTAAACATTTTGAGAACAGGTCCTGAGTCCGAGGAACACAAGTGAAGCCTATCCCTAAGGAGACTTGGTGTGCAGCTTGCTTGGAGTGACAGGACACGTGCACACATGGGACGAACAGGTGTTGAACCATCTACTGTGCCCTGGTCACCCTGTCACATGCTTCATGTCATTGACTCTCTCAAACATTCTCATTTTGCAGAGAGAAATCAAAAGACTCAGTGTAACTTGCCCAGGCAGACATTTGATTTTTAACCTTAATTCTGAACTCATTTTATTATGACTCTATATAGGCTATGCTCTCCCAGTGTACATACTTTCCATAATACTGCTTCCAATTATTTTACAGAGGTGACATATGAATTTTATAAACATACACAGTCATATGTGCATATACTGAAAAACAGGTGTAAGTGTTTGTGTATCGGTAACATTTTCGAAGGCAGTATGGGTAGGAGTCAAATCAATGCTACCTCCTCATGACTTGGAGCTCCTCAGGGCAGAATCTGTGCTGCTCCCCTCAAAGTCTCTAGAACCTGGGACGGTTGCTGGTACATACTGGTGCTCAATACAGAGTTGCCTAATGAATGAATGGCTGGAGTAATGAGGCATTCACTGTGTCTACCCACTTCATTACGACTAGGGTAGAGGGTAGACGTTCCAGAGGAATATTCTTAACAGAGGCACTGTGAACAGCAAGACCAAACCTAAATATTAGAAGGTAGCTCGTCCAATGTAGCAAAAGCATCGATGGGCCTTAATCTCTGACCAGCCATGAACACAGAGAGCCAACCAAGTGCTTAACAATTTTCTAGTTCACGCAGCATAATCTCAGATTCTTTTGTCCTGGTTGTTCTTTAGTTCTCAGAAACCATTACGCCTCCGTTTTAATTTTGTCAGTCTTTCCTGCTATAAATTCTGTGTGCACTTTTAAATGTATAGGAAGGGGATGTAAAAAACTATCACCTAATGTAGCTATTTTAAGGCATCAATTTTCTAAAATTGCTTTCAGAAATTGGGATCTCTATAATGGTATATATTATGCCACCAGGGCCCTTCACTATTACCCAGAGACAAAGTGAATATTCACAAATTCTTATTTAATAACATGTACTGCTCCCCTAATACACCCAAGCAAGCCTTGTAAGTACGAAGGTTCATCTGACCTAGTCCCTCAGGAACTCTCAGTCTAATGGGGACAAAATAAAGGATTTTCTACACAATCTTGTCATTGGTGAGAAATGGCCGTTCGTTTCTTCCTTCTCAAATCTGCAATCACAGATTGCCTACATGGCCATAGCCCTAGAGATGATGCTCGGTTGCTGTCTGTGAATTCCAAAAGACATTTTAAATATCTGAGTCAGTACTTCTATTTCGATTTTGTCCTGGGAGGATTTTCAAGTTCAATCTTTCAGATTGCCAGACACAGAAATCTTGACCCAATGAATACTAGAAAGAGCAACCTGGACTACCGCACCACCTATGTCTATTAGCTTGGTTTGTTTTCATCATTTCTCCACATTTCTATCCTTTCATATTGAAGTATCAGAATGATCAAAACATAAATTTCACCTCACTCAGGGGGACCAAAACAAAACTGAAGGATATTTAGACTCAGATGATGAGTCCATAAGAGATAAATAAGCCAAAGTAAAAGCATGGGTACACTATGAATAATAAAACCAAAAGTTGGAATAAACATAATTAAACTGAACTTTATGCTCTATAAACAAGGACTTGGGTCTTTCCCTGTTAGTGCTCACTAGATGAAAGGCATTTTAAGAGCCACAGTTAAAGTGTCCTTCACTAAAGACAAAAAGATAAAAACAGTTTCAAGAAAAGACATTAACCAAAACATGGAACCACGTAAAAATGTTAAAATGCCCTGGGGACTGCATGTTTGAGCTCATCCTTGTATAATGGGGGTGGGACTGCATATGGTTCATGTTTTCTAGAAAGACAGTTGGGCAATCTTTAAAAAACACGAGAAGAGTGCCTTTTATACAATAAGCAAGGAGCAAAGGAAAAGAGCAAACTCAAAGGGAAGGGCTTGAGGTTTACAGCCACACAGACCTGGTTCAGCTCCCATCCCTGAATGGTCTGGAGACCTTAAAAGCATGACAGTTTATCAGAGTTTCAATGTCTCTGACGGTAAAATGAGGCTCACACTAGCAACCTAGGAAGTGTGGCTGTGAGGATGTAACAACCAAATATGCAAACAGCGAGGCACACAGCAGGCTTTTACGAATGTGAGTTTTGGTCTTCCCTGTGCCCTGCGAGCAGACACGCTGACCTCACGTGCAGGGGACTCTCAGAGAACCGGCACCCATAGGGACTGGCAGATGTTGGATAAATGTAAGGAGACTCTCCCTTAACTGGAACTCAAGCAACCGACACAATACTGTGTATCTGGATTTTCTGGAAAGGAACAGACCACCTTAGAAATGTCCTACTGTACATTGCTACTAAGATGCCAAACAAGTAAAGTTCAAAAAGCAAGGCTTGGTTTATCCAGGGACTGTGTTCTCCTTCTCCCTCACGAAAAGTGTGAAGATCTCGATGTACTGAATCCCGGTGCTGACCCAGGCCTTCTCCTGTCCCATACAAGGGCTTTTATGGAAACCTGCTGCTTGTTGTGGGCCCAGAGCTATCAAGTCCCGGCCCAGTGGCCACCGACCTTGCATTTGGGGAAGGGCTGTTTGAAAAGGTCTCTGTTATGCCTCAAAGAATAAGCGTTCTCAGTAGACATTTCTCCAGAGAAGGTACACCCACGGTCAATAAGCAAAGGAGAACATGCTCATCATCATTAGCCTTTAGGGAAAAGCAACGTGATACTGCTTCACACCCACCAGGATAGCTAAAATAAAAATATGGACAGTAAAAATGTTGACAAAGATGTGGAGAGAACAGAGCCCTCACACACTGCTGGTGGGAATATAATGGTGCAGCCACCTTGGGAAAACCACTTGGCGGGTCCTTACAACCTTAACATCGAGCTGCCACATGCGCCAACAAGTTTACTTCCTAGTTTTATACCCAAGGGAAGTGGAAATGCATGCCTACAGAAACACTTGTACATGAATGTTCACAGCAGCAATATTCATAATAGCCAAAAAGTGGAAACAATCCAAATGTCCATCAACTCATGAATGGATAAACAAAATGTAGTGAGAGCTTGTGCAACCCGCAGCCCGCAGGCCACGTGCGGCCCAGGACGGCTTTGAATGCGGCCCAACACAGATCCGTAAACTTTCTTAAAACATTACGAAAATTACACATGGACCTTTTTTTTTTTTTAAATTTTAGCTCATCAGCTATCGTTAGTGTTAGTGTATTTTACGTGTGGCCTGAGACAATTCTTCTTCTTCCCATGTGGCCCTGGGAAGCCTGATGTAGTGTATCTATACGATGGAATATTATTTGGTCATAAAAAGTACTAACACGTGCTGTAACGCAGATGAACCTTGAAAACATTATGCTGCGCGAAAGACATCAGACACAGAAGGCCACTTATTGAATGATCCCATTTGTGTGAAACGTCCAGAACGGACAAATCTGTAGAGTCAGAAAGCCTGGGGCTGGAGAGAGCAGGACGAGGAGGAGAGGAGGTGAGTGACTGCTAATGGGTACGAGGTTTCCTTTGAGGGGTGATGGCTGCAACTGTGAATATACTAAAAACGTTTGTATTATGCCATTTAAATTGGTAAATTTTATGGGATTGTGAATGACATCTCAATAAAGCCATTTAAAAATAAAAGCAACTACGGAATTGTGTTTAAGGAGAATGAGCTTCCACATCATGAAAAAATCATCAAGGACTTGAAGTCATCTTTGCAGAAATCAGGGCCAGGCACAATCATTAGAAACTGGGAAAGCCACATGCTGCCACTCTGCTGACTCTATAGGGGTGCTGTTCTTTTCATTGTTTCGTTCCCGGTATTTAATGACTCCCCTTCTCTGCTGCTTCTCCATGTAGTCCTGGTGATAACAAGAAGCTCCCAGTTCATTGTGAGTCTAAAAACAAATGCACTTGCCCTTGGTCTATGAGTAAAACATGTGTTGGCCCCCAAGTGCTGTGAGGGATTTTTGGAAATTACTTGAGGGCAAATTACATTATCTTGATGTAAGGCTGGAAGGTGCCTGAGTGAATTTCTACCTTCATTTCACCAGTGGATAAACTGAGGCACACGGAGGTCCTACACAATGCTCAATAGTGAGTTAGTGGCAGAACCCAAACTCCAACTCCCGTCTCCTGGATTGTTCAGGGTTGTTCTTGGCTTCGCCCGTGCCGCCCACCATGCCCCGTGCAGACATAGGTCAGTGTTTTGGTGACCTGTGCCTCAATTACTACAATGAGATCTGCACTCCAGCCAACACAGTGTGCTGCAGAGAAAAGGTGTTGGGCTGTGGAGTCTGTGAGTTCAAATCCTGGCTTTGCTACTTAGCAACCGTGTGACCTAGCTGTGTTTCCTTTTCAATTACATGGGATGATGAGCCTCCTTGGCAGACCTGTTGTGAGCAGAAGAAATAATACCCATGAACTGTCTAGGACTGACCCCTGGCACAGAACAGGTATTTAATAAATGTTTTTCACTGTTCTCACCACGGATTAAATAAAGTACAGTTAGGTATGAAAATATACAGTAGGAAAATTTATACTTCATGATAAAAGTATCTCCCATTTATTAAGCATTTTGTTCCAACATTGTACCAATATTTAAACCTTACAACAGACCCATGAGTTGGGCTGCTTGTTTCACAGATGATGAAAATGGGGCTCAGGTTCAGTGATGTGTGTAAAATCACACAGCAAATTCAAGGGAGAAAGGAATTTGAACCCAAGTTGGGTTTTTGTTTTTTTTTTTTTAACTTCAAAGACCAGCCTCTTAATTATTGCTATCTCCAAAATAGATTTTTTAAAATAGAAAAACTTTCAGGTGACCAGATACCTTATTTTCTAAAAGTAACTCACTGTACTACTTGTTTAGCATCGCCAAGCATGCACCTTACCTGAGAGAACAATATTACTAATTCCTAACTTTGGCCAGAGGCCCTCCAAGGCACACTGCTGTCCGGGAAGCCCTCTGCGTGCAAACTCATTCATCCAACAAGGAACTCACCCGTGCTCCTAACAGGACGATGTCACTGAAAGCATTCCAATTCCTTTAACAAGAGCAGCGGAAGTCTAAACCCCACATCATTCATGGGGTGGTTTCTGATCACGTTTTATGCAACCAAAGACACTAACTTCCCAATAACCAACGTGAGATGTGGCAAAAGGACGACCTGCAGTTGCTGAAGTGTTGGGCCAAGTTCCTAATAATATAAACGGCATGAGCAGGAGAACAAAATAACCGGGGTACTGCAGCCTCTGCCAGCGAGTCTGTAAGTGCTTTAACTTCCTTTGGTGAGTTGAACAGGTAGCACTGTCCTGTGAGGATGCAAAGCAGCAAATGCAGCATTTGGATCCCCGAAAACCTCATCAGCTCTGCAGAGGAAGGGTGGGTACCTAGATTTCTGAAGGGCGAGCACACTCCAGGGATGCCCCCCAGTTTCGATCATCTGTATTTATTTTACAGTGGGGGTTCAGACTTGTGAAGGTTAATGGACTGCCTCGTTTAGCAACAGTAATTCGCTGCTTCTCAGGCCAGAGAGAGAGAGGAAACATCAGCCTGAGCTTCTGGCTCTGCCCTGACCTCCACCATCATTCCGAGAAATCAGCCTCTGTAAAGGTCATGCTCCAACACTGTTTATCTTCCCTGTCTCCATGGTAACCTGCTCCTAGACCGCTTCTGAGGATTGACTTCCAATTGTGCTAAATTGAAAGCGCCTTTCTGACCTGTGAAATTCTGCTCATTCAGAGCCAAGGAAAAGACCAAGAGACTCACAATCAAAAGGAAGCACTTAATGGTCACTTGGCAGGAAAGTATTTTTTTCCGGCATTGCCCCCAAATTGTTCAACATTATTAAAAATAGTAAAAAATAAAATCTGTCCTGAATTTCCTATATGAGACTACAGTACACCATGTTTGCTAATACATGATTATTTTTCAAAATGGACTCAAGGAAGATGGTCAAAATGATGTAATGCTTTTATGAGATGAAGTCCTCAGAGAAATCATTAGCAGGAGGCTGGTCATACCACTGAGAAAAAACTGGCATTGCTCTAAACACGGTGTTTTGTCCAACCCATGGGGTATAAGGTACGCTGGGTTTCCAAGAACTAATCATGCAATGGCCATGAACCTGGAAATCTTTTGAGAGGGAGCACGAGAAGTGTGGCCACCACTTTCTGGTACTTGAATATGGAAAAACAAGGTCTGAGTATTTTGGCCAGAAAATACATCCCTGGCCGTGAACCACGTAAGTGTTTGGTCTACAGGGTTGGTAAGTGGGCAAAGGGTGCCTCAGCCCCTTAAATTTCAGTACAGGGAAGAGCTAGGTTCTCAAGTCACTGCATTTTTCTGGAGCACGTTAGGAGTTAGTGATCGAAATGTGGACTAGTCCATGGCTTCTGTGACAGGGAAAAGCCACAGTTGTCAATGAGTTCAGAGACCTCAAATTGAAATCAATACATCTATTCTCCAGCAAGGTTGTTGCCCATGATAAACTGAGTAACCTGGGGCAAACCGCTGCACCTCCTCATGTGGGCACACAGAAGTCCCCTGGGCTGTCCGGTACGAGCACAGATTCGGAGTCCATAGGTCTGGGATGGGGCCCTAGACTCCACATTTTTAACAAATTTCCAAACTCCCTAGAAGGCAGGCCACAATACACTTACACAAAGCCAGGACTCCTCCAGAGCACTTAAGAATTATTTAGATAATGAAATTTTAAAAATTCTCACCAGAATCTTCTCCTCAGTGAAATGAATGAAAACATGCCTCACCAGAGATGGATTCATGAATTCTTCTAAATACGCCCGACACAGTCTGCGATCCCAGTGATCTGTGATGTGGCCTCCGTACATGATCTCACCGAAGAGGTAACGGAGGGCTTCCCATGGGACCTGGGGGAAATCAAGCAAATGCTCACGTCCAGGCCCCGGGCATCTGCCTTGGGTGGCAGGCACATGCCTCTCTGCAAGCCCCTATAACACAATGTGCCCCCAAACCTCCACCAACAGGAGCACTTAAAAGAGGTTTAGGTCCCATAGCTCTAGCATGGGCCTTGTAAAAGAGAAATTATCCAGGCTTCCACACAGAATTTCTTAACAGAATCATTGTCAGTGTGTTTTTAATACATTCAGGGAAAATTCACTTAACCTTAAACTTTTTATGCAGATTTTAAAGCTAATTGAATTAATGAGTCCTACAACATGTTATGCAGGGAAAGTTTGCACATTTAAAAACTTACCCCAAATCAGGCGAAGGTATTGGTTCATAGGGCCTTGGAGGTATGACATGTTTTTAGGGTCTGATACTAGGTTTTATGATCTGATTCACAAATGGAAATCCATACAATATGAATTTGAGGTATATTTAAAATTCCATCACCTTCCAGAAAGTTCAGGCAAACAAATTCCCTTGCCACAAATTGATCTGAGGTCTTGGTTTTTAGCATAGCTGGTCTACCTAACTGTTTAAAGGTTGTGACTCATGACTGTACCATGTTTCAATTCAAGAATTCACTGTATCTCTTCATGTGGCTTAGCAGGGTTTGAAGTCTTTCTTTGCTACCCTTTAGTTTCCCCTGGATTTGCAAAACATGCCAGTTTGTGATGAAGCCTTTCTAGACAGAAACCTTTATCCCCTTGGGGGCAATACACTGCCTCCCAACAGTTCAAGTAAAAACTTAATTATAGGCTTCGTTTGTTCCATGTGACAGAACAAGTAAAATTGCTTCAACTAGTCCAATGTACTTGCTTGTACAAGTTTATTTGAATTTGAATAAATGAACCTCAACTATGTGTTTCTTTTAAGCTGGTCTGATGGGATTGAAATATAAAAGCGACTAAACTACCATCCTATCTCAACAACCCCATGGACGACCTTCCACAGAGCTGACTGACATGGACTGGAAACACTGGCTTCCTCATTTTATTTCCCTTTCTGATTACACTGAATTAATAATGCCTTCTCTCCACCCAATATGTAAGACCCTCAAGATTTATTCAACTAGGGGGTCTGTCCTTCTCAATAACCGAGTCTCTTTCCTCAAACGCTGAGCTCTGTTTTATACAGACACCTTCAGAGGGGTGTTTTGTACAACCAAACCGTGTGCACACGTTGACTTCATTCCCCAGTCCCGCAGCAAATGACTCAAGTCAAGACATCTGAGAGACAAGCGAGCATGTTAAAGACCTAAGGCTGTGCCGAGGGGGGCACATCAGTGGCAGAAGCAGCAGGACGCACGTGATTCAAGTGGCCACCTGGCACTGCCAAGTCTCAGGATGCGCGAACTGGAGAGCCTGACCTGCAGAGGAAGCCACATGGAGGCCGGCAGGAGGGGTGGAGATGAGCTCCCCTCCCCGTGTTTAACCGCCACACAGTAACACGGGGAGGGGCATCTCGGCAGTGGAAAACCCCACCAAGGAGCAAAGGGTCCCAGCCCTTCACCTGGCTCCCCAACCCAAGGTTCCAGTGCCGAGAAGCGCTGGAAACCAGTGGATATCGTGGCTGTGAGAGATGGAGGGGGTTGGAGTCCCAGGTGTTCCTCTTAAAGGGCCCGTTACTCTCTGATGGACGCACGCGCTCTGAGCTTCAGCACTGGGGCAGCCGTTTCAAAAGCACCAGAGACGGTGGGGAGGACCTGAATTGCCGGGCTACAGCATTCTCCCAGACGGAAGTGCTGGAAGAATCCATGGTACTTTAGTTGAGCCCTGTTCCCACTGAGTCTGCGTGCACAGGTACCAGGTTTTTCAAGGTGATCACTTCATACATTATATAAATGTCTAATTACTATGTTGTACACATGAAACTAATATAATATTGTATGTCAATTGTAATTAAAAAATTAATAAAACAAAAAATTGTAACAATGGTTACAAAAAAACATATTAAACAGCCACTTATCCCAGAAACATGAATGAGTTATCGTAGAAAGTGTGGCCTACAGCACGACACCTGGTTGGTTTTAGCAAATATCTCTCAAAGTTAACTTCATGGAAAAAGTTCCCCTTATGAGCACTAAGCCAGAAAATCCTTACAAATGGTTCCTTTTTGAAATCCAATCACTGGGTTTCTGAGAGTTTACACAAATGTTCTTGATGAAGCACTGCCATTCCCATCTGTAAAATACGTTTTAGCTACAAAAGAAAATCATTCATCTACTTTTAACTTCAAATCAAGGGGAACATAACTGAGAAAGTCACAACAAGGTGGCATCCTTAATACATAACAGTGACATATGCAGGAAATGCACCATTATTTATACATGTGACGTGCTGTAAATTGCTTCCATCATCAGGACTAATTGTAGTGATTATTAATGCAGTGTTATGAACTGTCAGAATTGCTGTATGTAATTACATTTGTGCAAATGCTTCATTACCTGCTTAATGAATCTGGCATACATGCACATGTAAACCACTGTTTTTGTTAACATAATGAAGGACATTTTTTTTCCACTAAGCAGCTGATGTAGGACTGGTTTGACCTATCTTAGGAAAACCTTTGATCTGGTTCATTTTCACATTTGGCAGACGATGCGTATATGAGTATAGTGTCGGCCATTACAAGAATAGCTTCCAAAGAGAAATTAAAGTCCATTTTGATAGTGTCCGAAGGCTGACAAATTCAGCACACGGCCGGGGAAGCGGTCCTCTGACCACTGGCACTTACGTGAGGGTTGGCCTCTAGGTAGTTGTAGAGGACACTGGCACAGATGGTGAGGTCTCCCGGACTGAAAGGGTAGCTGCGGCTCCAGCCCTGGGGGCCAAACCTCAGTCTCCCGGCTACACAGGCGTGGAAATAGCACAGAGCAAAGAGGATGCTTTTAAACTCCTGCTCCTTGGAGCATGCTTCAAGTGTATCCTGGGAGAAAAGAAAAACTTTTGATTATCCATCTGCATGGTTTCCAAGGGCAGGGTCCGAGTTTTCAATAATCTTGTAAAGGGCTTTGAGGGAGATCCAGGGCCGAGGTACCATGCCGTTTTCAGTATGGCTGCCTATCCTGCCGGAGCGTAATAGAAGCCGTTCGGCATTTGACAGTCTTGTTGATTGAAGAGGAACGCTTCTAATTTTGTTTTGAATTTGAATGCTCCTAAAATCACCAGAAAAGGAGACAATTCATTCTGACCAGCAGTAATCCTGCTCGACCTTATTTCCTTCTGCAAAATTTTGCTTGTAAAATCTGAATGACAAAAGGACGTCACCTTAGTGTCATCACTACAGCAGACTATTAGGTAACTCCAGTTCTCCATTGCCCCTGGTTTCACCATGATGCAGGTTATCTGGACACCTGGTCACCCTTCAAAAGACTATTTCCCAGCCACCCCCAAAGGCAGATGTGCCATACAACCAAGTTTTTGCCAACAGAATTTGAGAAGTGATGTGTCTAACTTTGTTATCTATAGTATTTTGCCCCCCATGTTTTTGTCCAACTTTTCAGGGGTAAAAATCTTTCAATTTTTTAATTCCAATTTTTATTTGTTTATATTTACATACTTGTTTGTTGTATTATAAAGGCATTTTAGCATTTGTTTAACATATTATGGTACAAGCAGTTTCATGTAACAAACAATTACAAAACACAAGAACAGATACAAGGTATAAGAATTTTATGTATAAAATTCTTTTTAGGTAAAAAAAAAAATGATTATTGTATTTCAGGGTATTATTTTGCACATGGACATTGTTATTGATTTCTGGAGTTATACTTTTAACTCATAAGCATAAATAAAATAATTAAAAACATTTATACAGATACAGAATTAGTAGTACCCATATATAATGCATATCCTTATTTTTCCCCACACAAATTTGAGCAAAAACGTATGCATTATACACAGCGAAGCACAGTACTTAATTGCTTGCCTTGGTTGTCACTCTTTTTTCTTTCCTGTGAGATAGTAATGATGACAACTGGACAACCATGGAAGCCACAGTTAGGTATGGTAGAGACACATCAGCATGGTCGTGTGGCTGATCTCATGGAACAGAGCTGCCAATTATGTGTGAGAGAAATTACCTTGTTTGAAACACTATAATTTTGTGCTGACCCTTAACTAATACAATCACCATGACAAGTGGTTTCCTTCCAATGAACTAGAAGTAAAATTCATTGTTGAGATAAGAGACTGGAGTATGGAAAATATATCCCCTATAGTCTAGATCTGTCTTGAAAATGCAGAGGGAAAGTTGAGTCCTGGTATGTTACATTGATACTGTTATGGCCTCAACAGCCGTAAAATTAAAAGGTGAAAAACAGACAACTCATTAAAGGCTTAAAGATAGGAGTTTACCCATCCTCAGATTCGGCAGTTCTGCGAAGCACACAAGGCAAAGTCAAGGCCTACGCCTTCAGCTGAGGCTGGGCAGCAGAAGACAGGCCAAATCTGCCTTGTCGTTTAAAATGGTCAAAATACAGCCAGTCTACATTTAACAAGGACCTGACAACTTGGGCCATCTACAAAGTATACTTAGCATCTTTGGGGTAGGAGTTCATACCTGGCCTCCCAGGGGGCTTCAGGGTTAAACCAAGACTAGATTTATTCTCTTGGTTCAAGACCAGAAGAGCTTTTTAGCTTCTTTCTGTATCGCTTTCACCAGAATCCAGGGCTCCCTCCAAATACAGTTCTAGAATTGGCCAAGCATGGGGACAGAGGCTGCAACTCTCACAGCCATCTGAGACCATGGCAAGCCCATTTTAGGAATGATGGAATGGTAAACTGTAAAGCAACTGGGTTGTTGACAACTCTGTGGTGACACACATGAGCTCTGAATGACCTACCTCGAAATCGCATATGGCAGAAATACATTTTGACCTACTTGAAGTTGCTATGGTTTTACACGTCTTTCATAAGTAGCCAACCATAATTCTGACAAAAAGGGTGTTGGAAACCTGTTCACGGAGAGTCAGGCTGATGCCCGTGACTTACATAATCTGAATAAAAATCACACCTTACTCTCTAACATGACAGGTCCACAGTCATAAAGGGCTCTAGAAAATCCTAGATTTTCTTTAGAGTTTGTTTATTGGATTTTGGCTAAAATAGGTTTGATGGGAAGTTTATTTAGTGAATCATTTTGATTACCTTTGCTTTTGCTACTTATGATGAAGTTTAGTCTTAATGTTTTATAGGATCCTTTCCACTACATAAGAAATAATAATCGCCCTTGACGTTTTTAAGACCCTTTCCAATAAAAGTAACCTTTAATTAATAAGAGGGGCTGAATCTTCTGTACTTACTTTGAGAAAGAGCTTGAGAATGTCATCAATGGCCAGAAATTATAAATTGAAGGATGATCAAACATACAAATACATGCTTGCTGTAGTTCACAAAGAAAGCATACTGCAAATCAATTGGACCAGATTTTTAAATGCTTTCTATTTACACAGTCTACCATGTGTATACAGGCTACAAATCACTCAATTATTTAATTAAGCAATTAACTGTATCCTTCAAAAGTATATTCTTAGGTAGCCAATTAGTACAATTCCTTCATAATTATTCTAATTCATACATAACATTGGCCCAGAAGGTACTAGAGAAAACGTTAAGCATGTTGGCATGCTTCCTAGAGAATAACATTTCTAACAGGAGGCTGACTATTCATCACCAAATCATATGTACTTCCTCTTTGGGGCTCATTCTACTTCTCCTAATAAGAAGTCTGTTTACCAAGGATTTCTAAAAAAACAGAGGAAGAAATGGGAACTCAGGGAAACAGCCCCAAAGGAAACTGGAAGACGTGATTATGATACACACAGACAAGAAAATGTGGACAAGGAGAACAATTATGGAGTTATTGTTAATTTACATCCATATTAATTTAGTATGCTTTTATTTTGGAAAGCAATGAAAATACAATTAAGAAGGCAGTATGGATATAATCTGAAAAAGAGGGGCTTTCAGTTTACTAATATCAAAACCAGGTCTAAAATATTTACTATGATACTGAAACTCTATGTCATTATTGTTGTCATTGTCAGCACCAAGAGTAACAGTGGATTTTCCTATTTCTGCGGTAAGAGCGAGTCATCTGCCAGGTTTGTCTTCCATAAGCAGGTTCCTCCAAGTTCATTCTCCTTAAACACGAGGCAATAGTTTTAGGGTAAAATTTAAATGTATTTTTTAGTCACTGGAATAAGGAATGACAGGGGAATCTTTTCAAGAGATTAAAACTGCATGCACATGCACACAGACCTTGAGATTTCCCTTTATCCCCTGAAAAAAGATGTATGAACACATGATGGCCCCAGAGTCTCGTGAGAAGACCCTGACTTCAGTGTCAGATTTCCTTTGCTTTTTTACCTGATCGAAGTTGTACAGAGCAGCATGTAAATTGGCCAGCATTCCTGTGGGGGGTTCATTAGTGATCTTAATGGAATCTTCCAGGAGTCCTTGAGGGATGATATGTTCACCTGGCGTTGGTGCAGTCTCAGCACTCATGAACACTCTGTAATCTTTGTGACTTCCACGGCTGAATCTTTCAAGGAGTTTCTCCAAGGATCCTAGCCACTTGGCTACCAAATGGACATTCTGAAAAATAGTATGACTTATAATTCCTGTGCAACTCAAGAATACTACTTAACTTCTAAGATTAGGATATTTTCTATACATAAATGAGTTGAAAACTCAGAGGACTATGATTTAAATTTTCCTGTATTATTATATTAGAGGTGGGCTGACCAGACGTACCATTTTAAACAGGACGGAAAACAATGGTACTGTCCCGTTTCCGACGGCACGTGCGTCAGCCTACTGACACCCTGAAGTTACCAGTGAGACTGGGCTGACCACAGGTGCCATCTGAAATGGGACAGTACTGTTGTTTTCTATCCCATTTAAAACAGTATGTCTGGTCAGCCTCATTAGGGAAACAAAACAAAATAGAATTGATCACTGAACACATTTAAGTGCTCCAAATCACCACAGACAGTCTTTGTAAACCAAAATCCCCTTCGAACACACTTTCCTACTGCCAACACCAGCCAAACACTTCTGCAGTGAAGCTGCATGATACTTTTCTTTGTTACAGTTCAAACTCAATTGAGACTTACATGGGATGGTTTGATCATGTATAAAAACTAAAGGCCAGAAATGTACCAGATTACCCACTCCATTATTTCTGATGGAAACCTCTTCTACTCAAACCCTGACTCATTAGAATATGGACTCAAAAGGATGTAAGGGATGAAAGGCTAGCTGAAAAGGAAAGTAATCTGAGTTAAGATGTGCTACATATTCCCACCATGTGATTTTTCTTAAATCCTAGAGCTGTCAGAAATCACAACAGAAATAACTGTCACCGCCATTACTCTTTGATTCTCAGTTCTACGATTCACAACTTTGCTCCTCCAACACCAAACGCCCACAGATTGCAGGTTGGTTGTTGGTGCTGGGAGAGAAGTTTAGACCATAGCTCACACGCTCCCTGACTTTGGAGAAGTCCTTGATAGAGTGATTGAAACACTGACCCCCAGGCATATGTCATTATTTCCAACAAA
>PVJL010012801.1:0-35291 GCA_004026885.1 Lyroderma lyra | reverse complement strand
ACAAGGCAGCCACAGGCCAAAGTCATCGTGCTGGTGGGGGTAGTCTCTGGGGGGTAGTACAAGGCAGCCACAGGCCAAAGTCATCGTGCTGGTGTGTAGTCTTGGGTGTAGAACGAGGTAGCCACAGGTCAAAGTCATCGTGCTGGGGGGTAGAGAGTGTGTGAGCATGAAGAATGTTCAGGTAGGAGCTGTGGATTATGCTCCTGAGGAACTCTTTGCTGACGTGCCCACTGTCTCACTGGTCTCCTCATTTCCCAGACTAGATGTTGGGTCATCTTTTGTCTGTTCATCCTGTTTAGAAGTGGAAACCCTCTTTATTGTCTCAGGTGGCCTTATTTATTATTATTGCTATTATTTTTACTGTCTTCTGATAATTTTTTAAATTGCATAAGAGACTTGTCCTAGTCCTGAGTCTCTTCTTTTAGACCTGAGTTTGGATTGACTTAGATATATTCCAGTTAATATGTTAAAGGTGGTGTATTTGCTAGAGTCTCTGAATTCTCTGTCACGTGAGAGTTTCTGTCACCAGGAAAATGGGTACTTTGTATTGATAACTCCTAACAGAAACTGCTGTCCTTTGTAGAGTTAAAGCATTGTCTCCATCTTCCCAGAGGGAAACGCCGTCTGTGTCGGTGTAAAAACTTACCTGTAGATAGCCTTAGCCCAACTAAAATGTGTGTTTTTGCAAAATCTGTTTATTCAGTTCTTTAGTGAAACGGTATTAAGAAGGTGGTCACTTACTCAGCAAACGTGAGGATTCTTGTGTGCGTGGTCCTGTCCTGGGTCCTGTGAACATAGAAGTGAACATACGTAGGCCCTCCGCAGGCGCTCTCCGTCTGGATGGACACAGCAGTGGAGAGAGAATTACTCTGCCGTCCGCCACTGGGAGCGCGGGGAGAGCAGGGTGTATTTTAGACGTGGGAGTCGATGTGAGTTTGGTTTAAAGAGTTAATTGGCCTCCGGACAAGTGGGAGCAGGAAGGGAGAGAAGACGCTGCAGAGGAGAAAGGAAGTGATCCACGGCTCACACGTGTGTGTGTGTGTGTGTGTGTGTGTGGTGGGCGGGTGAGCGTGAGCGTGAGTGTGTGTGTGTGGTGGGCGGGTGAGCGTGAGTGGAAGACCATCAGGTGGGGGAGCTGGGCTGGTTAGGGGCGGGGCCCGCGCCGGACCCTAGGCGTCTGTCTGCCGTGTCGGTGGCGTGACTGCCCTGTTGGTGCTGGGAGCCGGGTCGGTTTTTCATGGTACTTCACTTCACTTCGCTTCCTTCTTTACATCTTGCCTTACTCCCCGAAAGGGTCACACTGTGCTTAAGAGTCCACCTCTGAAGTCAGTGCCTGGCACATGGCGATTGCTTAGGACAGACTGGTTGCATGAAAGTTGCCTACTAAATCCTCCATAAATACTCTTTGTTTCCACCAGACTGTCACATTGATACACGGGGGTTCTCCCTACAGCACTCAAACATTGGCAGTGACCGAAACAGTCAGCCCCGCAGGGGAGTGATCGCACCGCTGGTCAGATGCAGTAACAGTGATCGTAGGACAGTGACGGGGCTGGAAACAATTCGCGATGGACGTAGTTAAGTGAAAATTTGGGATACTGACTAGGACATGTGTTTTATTTAGAATTACTTAACAGCAAATATGCAGTTGGAAAAGGCAACAATTAAAATAGTTGTTATAGGTAAAGGGACTAGGCGCATACTGGGTTTTTGTTTCAACATGATGGTATTTTAGCAATTACTGATTATTACAGGGGAAACCCTGTGGCGTCCCCTTGACACTCATGTGTTAAGGATACACCAGCTCCTTTTCTCATCCTTCCTTGAAGATCGCAGTAGGAATGGTGCTGTTTTGAGGCCTGCTCGCTTGTCACGGTTCTGACGGCGCTGCCGGCCTGTGGAGTTGGAACTGAGTGTGTTCGCTCTTTCCTGGACACCCTTCCGGGGGCTCCTCATGGTGCAGCCAGACCTGGACGGGTCGGTGCTGGCAGCGGCTCCTTGTCAAGCCACAGAGCTGTGTACTTCAGCAGCCACAGGAACCAGGGTTTTGGCTGCGCTCATCTGTGGCACGTTTGCAACGCTCAGCAAGCATGGCAGGAGGCATAATTCTCTTGGAGCTGTGTAGTCACACGAGAAGTGGGTAATCAAGGCCTCGCATTGCACTGAAAAAATTTTAAATGGACGTGAGCAAATATTTACTCTGAGCATTAAAAATTATTTTCTTTTACTATAACAGTCACAGAAAATCCGTGTTTGTGAAATAAGACCTCTTGGCATACTCGGTAGGAGAAACGGGTGGCACACTATTGGCTTGAGTAGCAGTAACTGAGCGTGTGGCATCAGCGGTAAACCAGCTGCAAAGTCAGGGTATCTGACAGCTTTGTCGTGGGCTCACTTACCTGCAAAGGCCATCTCTAGCTGGGGAGTGAAACCTTGCTCCTGCCACATGAGACCGGGCTTTTATTCACATCAGATTTACCTGAAAATTGTATTAGGTCATTAACATAGAAGTTAAAAACGAAGTTAATACCCATCTCTGTTTTAACCCACCTAATACAGTATCGTGTGTATCTGAGTTATCAAGACAGCGTTTCTGTCACCTCTGTTTCTCGTGGTCAGCACTGTGGGTTCTGTGTGGCATTGATAAAGAGGGGTGTGTGAGAGCTCAAATATTCCAGTGACTGTGCTGAGAATGATGTGGAGGGAAGACAGCCCTGGAGGTGGAAAGCCCAGTCACGAGGTTGTACAGCCATTGAGCTGCAAAGGGCGGTGAGCCGCCTAGCCCCAGCCGTGTGTGTGTGATCAGAATGGAGGAAAGAGTGGGTTCGAGAAACAGGATGCAACAGCTGAGTGCGCAGATCACGTGTGTGGACTGAGAGACTCAGGGTGCTGGAGTGCCCTGCTGCCACAGGGAAGGCAGGAGCGTTGTTTGTGGGGAGGGGACGGATGGCTTTTGGGTGCGTTGAGTTGGGGGTGCCGCGAGGACGCTCAGGTTTGGTTCCATAGCTGGGAGTTAGTATGGAGCTCTGGGAAGAACCCTGGGCTGGTGTTGGGGCAGGGGCAGCAGCAGGTGGGCGGAGGAGGAGACCCTGAAGGTACCAGCAGGAGGAGGAAGAGGAATGCACGAAGCAGCTGGGAAGGAATGGCCAGGGAATTCAATCCAGTCTAGTCCAGTGTCCACTCAAGGGAGCAGGTGCCGGGAGTCCCCGAAATCACGGGCAGATGACTCGAGCAAAGCGAGTGGTGACCCTTCTCATCTGTGTCTTCTCTGCCTGTCCCAGGGTCTGTTACCTCGAGGTGAGAAGCCCAACCCTTTGAGGCAAAAGAACGCCAAGGTCAACCAGCTTCTCAAGGTGTCCCTCCCCAAGCTCGCCAACGTTCAGCTCCTGGACATCGACGGCGGCTTTGTGCACTCGGACGGCGCCATCTCCTGCCATGACATGTTCGATTTTCTGCACCTCACGGGCGGGGGCTACGCAAAGGTCTGCAAGCCCCTCCATGAACTGATCATGCAGCTGTTGGAGGAAACCCCCGAGGAGAAACAGACCACCATCGCCTGACGGGCGCCCCCTCAGCATCGATCGCCCCCCAGCTCCCTCCGATCAGTTATGTCACTGGCACTACAGAACCCTTCTCTGTCTTAAGGCACTTTGTGTTGTAGAATGTTCCCGGACGCTCATACCGTGTTTGAAGGGGAGGAGGGATTTAACTGGTCCTGTACATAGAAGGTTTGTTTGATACAGGAGGAAACTTAGCCAAGGAAGATGGTGGTTTAAATGCATTTGAGACCAGAAGGGGACTTTTTAGTTGTACGTGTGACGCATTCATTGCATTGTCGCTGTTTTTCCTAGGACAGCAAGCCTACGTGCTCGACAGAGTGAAGATTCTTTTGTTGGCGTTTTCCTCCCGTGGATTATGTCATGTGTAATAATGATCAGCATCACACCTACTTGGCTTTAAAGCATGTTTCTTTTTTTCCAGGTTTTAAGGTTCTTACTTCAGCCCTTTGTTTTTATTTGCTTTACTCACGTGGATTCTCAGTGTTTTGACATACAGCATCACATTGGCCGTACTTGCCATTCCGATACGGGAGATGCTGTGTTACAGGTGAATTGTCCGCTCTTCGTTTGTCCCAGGCTTAGCAGTCAGAACAGGTTTTGCCCCGTTTGGGAGACTGGAGGGTGTCACTCTTACGCTGCTGAGTGTCACGTCTGTAATAGACCCATGCATGCAGCCTTCCCGCCCTGGTTGTTTTGGCTCCTTGTTGACATGACAAGCTTGTAACACATTTCTGACCCAGGAGCTGTGTTGCTGGAAGTGTAAGTCCCTGTCCAGTTACTCTCATGATGTTACTGATGTGTGACTCATTCCGTGTGGTGTTCTGTGCCGTAGTCTGTGTCGTGGGTCCATACTCAGAGTTCGGGGGTTTTTTCCTGTAAGACCTGTTAACAGTTTCCTTTGGCCGGGTGGTGGGGGGGTCATCAGAACTCTTATTTCCCATTCCATAAGCCCTGACGTTATTTCACGTGTCTTAAGGTGTATATATATTTTTTGATATGCTTAGTTTTTAAATTCTACCAGTCCAGAAAATATCTGGCCTTTTCTCACGGAGAAATGAGTGAAGCTGCTCTTCAGAATGAGACATTCTACTTGATCCCAACAGTTTAGCATAAAAGAACTAGGTCTGTTTAACTCTCACGGTTTCTCCTTCATGTGTCTTCATCTGAGCATTTCTTTAAGAGAGTTCTTTGTAATCTCAGTGGTTTGTCTGAGCTACGAGAACTGCCATTTTAGAAACAGCGGGACAGCGGGTGCTTTATTGTTCAGCACGCCTGTGAGATGGGTACAGACTGGGTCTGCAAACAAGTATTTTCAACTGGACCCGGTGGGTACAGAAGGAACCCACCCCCCGTCCGCATGTGCTCTGCGTGCCCTTCAAGCCCAATGGCGGGCACGGGCGCCCTGTGGCCTGCGTGCCAGGCGGTGGCCGAGCCTCCGCGTGTCGGCGGGCAGGGCGCTGCTGCTCTGTGCTGGGAGCCGCTCTGGCAAGGCAGGTAGAGCCGGGCCGACGCGGTTTTCTTGTCGACGAGCCTCTTTTTGGGAGTACTTCTGGCTGTGCTTTTTGTCTTTTAACAAAGAGCACGTACTTTTCTGAATGTATCATGTCCTCATTAACAACAGGAAATGCACATGGCGTTTACTAAACTTTTTACTGTATTAAATTTCCTTTTTATTTTCAGTAGCCCAGGTTCTTGAATTTTTCAAGACAGATTTTTCTTTCTTAGCAGAGGTACAGTTCTCGGGAGGAGGATTCCTGAAGCCACAGTCCCTTCCTGTCCAGTCCCCTGTCAGACACACCCCTCCTCACTGTGGCCGCAGTGCAGGCTGTGAGCCCCTCTTGGCTAAGGATTAAAAGTCCCTTCGTGAGCTGGCCTTCGGCTTTGCTTCTGTGCACAGACCTCAGATGTTACTCCACTTTCCACCTGCCAGAGCTATTGGAGCAATAGTGCTGGAAGCACTGTCCTTTCCAGCAGACGCCTGCCCCCTTGCTAACGCGTGAACACTGAGGCCGCTT
Source organism: Lyroderma lyra (assembly GCA_004026885.1). Classification (NCBI taxonomy): domain Eukaryota; kingdom Metazoa; phylum Chordata; class Mammalia; order Chiroptera; family Megadermatidae; genus Lyroderma; species Lyroderma lyra. The sequence continues at coordinate 29,716 of PVJL010012801.1, read as the reverse complement.
TCCTCTCCTGCCCGCGTGCTCTGCGCTCCAGGCAGAAAGCTGCATCCATGCTTCTTTGATTGACGTCCAGTTTGCTACAGTGACAGGACTCGCTGCCTCATCTTGGGATTTCTCTCTCTACCTATATATACGTACATATGTATTTATATATATATATAAATGTAATGCACTGTCCACGTGAACTCTCCCAGTCGTCATTGTGATGAAGGGGCTGTTTTCCCAGGCAGCTAGCGGAGCTACTACTCTGTTCTTCTCCCAGCAGGTAGATCTTCATTCCTTTGCTCTCCTCAGTGGCAGCTGGTGAGGGCACTAAAGATGTCTGTGGTCCCAGCTTGAATGTGGCAGATGGAAGGGGCGCTGCCGGGGTGACCCGGCAGTCCCCGGTGTTCTGGGCTGGCGTGGATGGTGCTCTGGCTGCCATCGAGGGTCTGTTTGGACGGTTGAGGACATCTGCCTAAACCTGCAGCTATTTGCAGAAACCTTAACGGAACAAAACGTATCTTGAGTAGCTTATGCCCTGCTCTTCAGAATTCTCTCTTGTTAAAATTCCAACTAACTTTTTAATTTTTTTAACCTGGTCACTGTTTACAGTTGTATGCTAAAGCCTGAAACGTCGTCTGTGCTGTGGTGTGTGCACATTGCCAATTTCATATTTATTGCAGTGAAGCAGCAGCTAGGACTGTGTGCAAACGTGGAGCGTGTCCGCTCTCCCCGAGCTGGGGTGGGGGGGGGGAGAGTGAGGTGGGGTCCCCTCAAAAGGAGGATTTTTGGAATGCGGTCTCCAGGCTTCGCCATGGGGTTTCTGCCTGGGGGTCGCTGCTGCTCACTGACAGGACCTCCCCACCGGAAGGTTGTGATTCTGCTTTGGCAAAGTTGCATTGACTAGTAGAACTCATTCTGTCTTAGTGCATATTTCAATATAAATGTAAAACATTTCACTCCAACGCGCTGCCTTTTTGCCTCCTTTATCCCAGTTTGGATTCCAGCGGAGAAGAAAGGGGGTGGTTTGTCTCTCCTACCTTATCACCAGCCAGCTGGACACCTAGATCGTCCCGCCTTCTTTTCCTGTGGAACTGAATGTACCAAGCTGACACTCATCACGTAGTCTCGGGGGGCGGGGGGGGGGTAGGATGGGGGAGGGGGGATGAGAAGGTAGGAGGAGTCTCGGAGGTAAATGGGAACATGTCAAAGGAAATGTTTCAGATGGGTCACAACCGTCCGGCAGTTAAAAGACAGTTATTTCCTCATTTAGATGGAATGCCATCTTTAGCACTCTCACATTTAATGTCCCCACTCCCACTCTTCGTCATTTCTCGCACTAGTAACCCCCAGTTTTTCTCTCTCACACTCGTGCATGGGCTGCGGCTCCCGTCCTGAGCTTCGTGCTGCAGGTTAGTTGGACCGCTGTGAGCTGTGTGCTATCCGGGAGGGAGAGGCTGTTTCCCACCCGTGAGCCACCAAAGCGCTTGGTGGAGGCGCGTCCCCATTGCGTTGCTGCTGAGAGGCCCGGGGGAGTCTGTGTTGTCCACGATGAGGAGTCATTTACGGGGGTGAGCAGAGACTTGAACCTACCTGGCCCCGAGTTCAGAGTCCTTGCCCTCACCATGACTCAGTCAGCCTCGTTTGGGCTCTCACGTCGGATTCAATGAGTTGGTGACAGGCGTCCCTGGTGTCCTTCCATGAGACACGGTCTTGCCTGGCCCGAAGCAACACGCACTTTTTCTCTCTTTGGTTGTCAGCGATGGATACACTTTTCATTTGCATCCTCCATGTGGCCACAGACCTACTGGAAGTTCTTCAGAGTGCACCATCTGGCCCAGTTGTTTCCCACCGTAAAACCAGCAGTAGCATTAGATTATGGTGTTAACGGAAAAAGGATTTGGGGGGCTAGGGACCCGTGGTACCCATGACTGCCTGGCTACTGTGTTAACGTGTCCATGAGTTCAGGTTGACAGGGAGATACCACTTGGGTAAATTAGATTTACACTCTAAGAGGAAACAGGAAAGTGTAAATAAATGGCAGGAAGGTAATAGGGGGTGACAGCTCCCACGTGCTGAGGGGTGGGGGTGGGGACCACAGCGGCAGAGGGAAATGATGAAGGGGGGTTCGTGTCAGGCCTTTGGAACACAGCTGCTTACCTGGCAGTCCCCCTGATAGGTGAGTCCGGGACGGTGTTCCCGATCGGTCAGTGTGGATGTGATGTCGTGGGCCCCTTGCCTGAGCTGAGTGGATGCTGTCAGTCTCGGGGTGACGTCATGGGACCACGGGGTCCAGCACAGGAGCCCTGAGCATGACATGTTCTCATGTGTCTCTTTGGCCTGCCCAGGGCAGCCTCCTTAGAGCTATGTGACTAGAGCAAGGGTCAGTTACCCAGCTGGCCATCAGGGCCTATCCTGATGACTAACACACCGACCGCCCCAGTGGTAATTACAGCCAACTGCCCTGCCGATACCTGCTCTTCAGCAGCTGGAGGTGTCTGGGTTTTGTACCGTGCACTCCGTTGCAGCAAAGAGGAGGATGGGGTTTGGAGGTATTAACTGAGGTGATTTTGTTTTCCTAGTTGCTCTTCCCACATCTGGTCACACCAAGCTCCTCCCCACCCCCCAGAGGCCTTGCCTTTGTCACCTGCTTGCAGGGGCCCCTTAGATCACGAAGCCCAGTGACCGCAGCCTGGGTCCCCAGGCTTCCTTGATGACCCAGACTTCCCCATGTGAGCCACTTCCCTGGCCCAGGAGAAAGGGAAAAGGCAGCAGTGTGGTAGCAGGGGAAGTTCGCTCCTGCACCTGCTTGGGGACAAAGTGACAGAAGAATCCATCCACTTGTCTCCGGCCATGTCAGGGCTGCAACTTCAGCTACATATTTGTACACAGTCATGAAGCAGCGGTCTGAAATGTTCTGCTAGACACACAGTCTTCTTTGGCCAAATTCATGGTATACCTCTTGCCTTTGGCTTAGTTGCTAGCTTATTTTAGCTTAAATCATCAGATCAAAAAATGAACGTAAAAAACACTGTAAAAATCCATATCGTTTTACTCACTGGAAGCTGACAGCACACCTGTAAAGAATACATGACACGTCAGTATGCAGGCTCCGTGATAACCACTGACAGTCCAGTCCTCTCCATGACCCGCCCTCTGCAGTTCACATCCACACAGCCCTGACGTTGAACTTCCATACCAATAGCATTGAACTTGGAATCTATGCCTTTGTCCCAAGTTGAGACACCACCACCACCCGTCTGGAACATTCCTGGCCCTCAAATATGTTCCTGTTCCAACTTACAAGAACCCCTCAGGGACCCCTGGATTGTCTTCTGACTTCTTTTTTCCTTCTCTGGTCTGTACTTGGTCTCTCATCTCTGAGTTCCCATAGTTCCCTGTGTAAATCTTTCATTATTGCACTTAGACTCTGTTATGTGCTTGCTTATTTGTCTCCACTGCTGGATTCTGAATTCCATGAGAACAGAGAACGTGTTTTGAGTATCTGTGTGTTCCTAGCACCTAGCTTAGTGACTAGTACAAACTCGACACAGTGGAGTCCCTGGTGGTGTAGCGGCTGAAGGCTTCGGCGCTGGCTCTGTCAGTGTTGTGGCCTGGGTTCGATTCCCAGCCAGGGAGCTACCCACATACAAAAACAAAACAAAACACAAAAAGTGAAGGAATAAGTGAATGGGAGGTTGAGGGTTTTGTTTATGATCTGCTAGCCAGTAACTGTCAGAATTGAAACTAGGATCTATCTGTTCAGCGCTCTCAACACCACGGCCTGGGTTCAATTCCCAGCAGGGAACTACCCCCCTCCCCCCAATCAATCAATCAATCAATCAATAATAAATAATAAAAACAAACAAACAAGGATCTTAATCTCGACTACAGCTCTTGTTCTCTTCCATGGTACCGTGCTGCTGCTTGTGAGAAACAGTGAACCTTCTTGCTACGGATGAGTAAGGTCAAACAAAATTTACTTATGAACGACAACAGAAGCAGTGCATACTTAACTATTGATACAAAAACCTTTGAGACATTTTTCTGGAATTGCTTGATTAGAACTAGATGGAATTGATCAAGATTGTTTTTATAGGAAAGGTGGAGTTAGAAGAAAAAGCTATTCTAGTTCAGGGGAACGAAGGTATCACGGGTGAGAACATCACCTTTGGGAAGTAACAGGAGAAGCGGCAGGCGGTGGCCTGGGGCTGAGCCCAGTGAGGGGACCGTCCCTATCACTGAGGACGACTGGGAGTCACCACGGGGAGCTGCACGTGGTCTGCAGGTGCCGGACCAGAGTCAGAGGCACTCCAGCGGCATCTCACGATCTCTGAGCGAGGCTTGTCTGAAACAGGAGGATGCGGCTGGCTCGTTTTTATCAGTGATCTTTGGAGACACTGATTTGCGTTGATCAATTATTTATCGGCTTGTTTTCAGCAACTTGACGACCAGGCTCGTTTCCTGGAAAGCTCTGATGTTGGTTCCGTCACAGGGCCCCGGGGAAGCGCACGCGGGCCTGGGAGGTAAACAGGGTAAGCCCAGGGTTAGGAGGTGGGGAGTCCTGCCCACGTAGTCAGGGCTGCTCTCTCAACTCCTCTCCTGCTCTGCAGACATTACAGGATGGTGGATGCAGCTAGGCCCAGCTCGGCCATGAGGCTCTGAGAAGGACAATGGAAGTGACACCTGGCCCCTCAAGGTTCAGAGCCTTGCCTTTGCCTAAGGTGCACAAGGCAGGGCTGTCGGCCTACAGCGGACTGACATCAGTGTCCTGGCTTTTCCCATAACACGGACCATGAAGCCACAGAACATGGTTGAGGCCTCAACCCCAAAATGACAGAGCAAACGCTGTGTCTTCAGCTGATTCCCAGTCTGTGCACATCCAGTTCTCACAGTCCTGAAGGAGAGAACCGGACACCAGGGTGGCCCTGGGAACAAACAGGACTTGCATGATGGGAAAAAGGGCTGCCCTCCTGCTGCTGGGGCTGCCCACGTCCAGGCTGATCCCGTTGGAGCTCCGAGTCCATACACTGAATGAACCCTTTTGACGGCCACAGTGAAAACAGGAAACTTCAATCCATTTCCTTTGGAGCAGTTGGTTTTGCAACCTTTTTGGCCGGGTGAAAGTGAGGCCATTACTTAATTTTGAAGTCTGATCTGATTCTGCCCCCCACCCACAGGCCTGGCCACTTCCTAGCCCTCAGGTTCCTAAATCACTTGCTGGGACTCAGCTAATCCCTTTCCTGTGATTCTTAACGGTAGCTGCTCTTGCTGCCACATTAAGGTCATTTTAACAATACCTCTGAGCCCATAGAAGCCCCCTTCCTGTCCCATGGCTTGACATCTCGAAAATCCCGGGGCTTAACGTGGAGCTGGACCCATGGAATGCTGGGAACCTTGTCTGCCTGCTGAATGAATGGTCCCAGCTCCCAGGTCTGCTCAGAAGGATGGCCCATAGGGCCTAGAAGGAAGTCATCTGAGTCCACCTGCCCGCTCCATGCCCTGGGCTGTGTGTGTGTGTGTGTGTGTGGGGCGGGGGGTGGTGGGCGGGGGTGGGGGGGGTGGATTTTTATGTAACACGGGGAGAATGTGGTAGCTTGGACCTGTGCGGAGGGCCCAGGGGGCTGCTGCCTGAGGCCTTGCACTCAGGAGTCTGAGCACCGCCCTTCTTTTTATGCGGACAACAAAAAGGCCTTCTCTCCTCTCTGGCCTGCCAGACCTAAGAAAGGGCCTATTCACAACTGGGTTGTGCTGCTCCCTCCCTGGGGGGTGAGGCAGCTACAGGAAAGGTCTGCTGACCTGAGAACAAACAGCCAGAGAACCCGAGGCTGCTACCCTCCTTTCCTGTCTGAACTTCATGCATGACGTGGCGCTGAGCATTCAAAGATAAAGCCCTTGAGACCCTACAAAAGGGGAGGACCCCCTCTGGGTTTATTTGAATAGATGTCTCCCAAGGTAGTGCCAGGAGAAAGAGAGCAGACAGGAATATTGATAGTCCGCAGTGGTTCTCAAAATTCACTGTCCAGAGCAAACTTCTGGTTTGTTAAATCTTGCTCAAATGCGGATTCCTGAGCTCCACCCCTCAGAGACTGCGATTCAGTAACTAAGTTGTGTCTGGATGTGCATTTTACACAGGCTGACGGGCACATTCTGCCCCAAAGTCTAAGGGAGAGACTTGGAAGGCTTCTCCCAAGCTTCCCCACCCACCCACCAGCCTGGACCCATGCAATCGAGTCACAGCACCAACCAGCCAATAGCACAGACTGTGGTCCTCAATAGTTCCCAGGAAAGCCCCTCCCCCATCCCCACCCACCCCACTCCACACCCCCCCCCACTCCACACCCCCATACCTGGTAGACCAGTTACATCACATCAGGCTGAATGGGGAGCTCAAACCTAGGGTGTATTTCTAAAGAGTTCCAGACACATTAGCAAGATGAGGAGGCGGTCACAACAAGGGAGAAAGTGAAGTCCAGTTGGAATGTGGAAATCCTACCCTGATGCTCCAAGCTGGGTACCTCGTGTCATCCCAAGAGTCCTCCGATTCAGGTTTGTCTAAATGTGCTGGGAAGAGCACTGACCCGGGCCGCAGGAGCCTCGAGTCTACGTGAGCTCTACATGAGCTGAGCTTTTCTGGGCTTCATTGTATCTGAGAAATGAGGGGCTGGCTGAGGTTCTCTTTGATCTCTTCTGATCTGACCTTCTAGGGTTCTCCAGCCCCTGCAGCTTCCTCCTAAAGTCTGTTTGCAGCGGGCCAGGTCTAATTCGCGCACTCACCATTGGCCCAGTATCACAACAGCAATACCTGGCACGTAGCGGGTGCCCATTAACTATGTATTGCAGGAATGAATAGATAACTTGTAATTGCTCATCAGGTAAAATAGTTCCTCCTGGAATAATGCCCAGGTAGAAAGGCAGGGACAGGGGCAGTGGCTGCTGGAATCGTGTGAACCTCCGCCAAACCACTGCCCAGGTGGCTTCATCAGGGTGTCTGATGGGGGTGGACACACGTTTCCTTTAAACGTATCTAATTTCTCTTGTAAAATAAATTATTATATGCCATAGAAAATTTATAAATTTTTAAAAGATATAAGAACTAAAAAGCACCCACAATACAGCATTGTTTTTTTCTTTTTTATTTATTTATTTTTGCTTTTTTTTTTTTTTTTTTTTTTTTTTTTTTTTTTTTTTTTTTTTTTTTTTTTTTTTTTTTTTTTGATATGTGGGTAGCTCCCTGGCTGGGAATCGAACCCAGGCCGTAGCACTGACAGCGCCAGCTCCGAAGCCTTAAGCCACTACACCATCAGGGAACTCCCTTTTTTCTTTTTTAGGGGTACTTTTCTATACTTTTGGAATTAAAGGAAAATAATATGTTGTTTTAAAAACCACCTATAGGGAGTTCCCTGGTGGTGTAGTGGCTAAGGCTTTGGCGCTGTCAACGCTGTGGCCTGGGTTGGATTCCCAGCCAGAGACCACCCACATAAAAAAAAACACACACACACACAAACAAAAAAACCCCACCTGTATGTAATTCAAAGAAAATCACTGCTAAACTTTAATGCATTTTTCCCCAACTCTTTCAGTGTATGTCTATGAATTTTGGAAAACAGAGTGTCTGAGTAGCGTGATATTGTGAATTCTCTGCTAACAGTTTCCTTAAAGTCTTCAGCATCGTTTTTTATGGCTTCATGATAACAGAGCATTTAGCCAGTCCCTCATTAGGGACACTGAAGCTGCTTCCTTTATGCTTTGTATTATAAACATCACAGTGAAAAGGATAGCTGCCCACACATTTTTATCTGTATTTCCTTAGGACAGAGTCCTAAAAGTAGAATTACTGGGTCAAAAATGATAAAGCTCTAAGCTTTTAGAAACAATGCCAAAAATAATACGCAGTGTTCACCCATTTACACTGAAAGTCACTGTCTTTTCGTGGGCATCGTCGCTGCCTCTGTAGAGAAGAGAAAGTACGTGGGAGTGGCGGGGGAAATCCCACCCTTAAGTCTGAGCAAAGAGAATTTGTCAACAAGAATCCAACACTTGGAGATCCTTCACGGAAACGTCCGTCTATTCCAAAGTAAGCGTCCAAAGAGGGGCAGGATAACGAAATGGGAGGCAGTAGCGGGATAGGAGCTACCAGCTGGAAGGACGCGGCTCCTTTAAGGCCCGGTCCGGAACCTGGCCCTTTAAATCCGTGTCAGCTTCTCCTGACGTCAGCCGGAGGGCGGGCCGGCCCGCTGTTTACCGCTTCGCGGCGCCGCACACTTTCCCGAGTTCCGTGAGCCGGAGCCGCCGCGCCTGCCCGCCCTTAAAGGGCCCGCGCCCCAGAAAACTCGCCCGGCCGCGCGGCGTCCGGTGGCTACCAACTATCACGCCCCTCACCCTCAGACTCCCCTCCCTTCGCGGCCGCCCCCGCCGCCGGCTCCCCCCGTCCCTCCCTCCCCTTTCCCGGCGTCTCCAGGCTCCCGGCAACCAGCCGCCTCCTCGCTCACCGCCCCTGGCGGGCGGCCGCGGGGTCTCCGGGCCGTGGTCGGCCCCTCGGGAGCTGGGGACCCGTTCCCGTCGCCGGTACCCCACCCCCTCTCCTCCCGCTCCCCGCCGCCCCCTTCTCTCCCGGGCCTCTGGGAGCGTCTCTGCGGTTCCAGGGAGGGGACGCTTCCTAATCTCAGGCCGGGGTTAAAGTTCTGGTCCTGGTGCGATGCTGGAAGCTGCGGCCGGAGCCGCAACCTGCCCCGGAGGTGTCCTGCTGCCTGTCCCCGCCGCCGCCGCCGCCGCCACTGCCTCCCTGCCGGGGCCATGTTCGCTCTGGGCTTGCCCTTCGTGGCGCTCCTGGTGGCCTCGGTCGAGAGCCATCTGGGGCTTCTGGGGCCCAAGAATGTCTCGCAGAAAGACGCCGAGTTTGAGCGCACCTACGTGGACGAGGTCAACAGCGAGCTGGTCAATATCTACACCTTCAACCACACTGTGACCCGCAACCGGGTGAGCGCCGGGGCTGGGCCGGGGCCGGGGCCGGGGCCGCGTGGGAGAGCAGACGGGGGCCAGGCGGTCCTGCCAGTCGCGTACCAACGGGCTGCCCCACTGGGTTCCCAGAACCACGCGGGACCCTCTTGACCAGTCCTCCTTCCTTTGCCACCATTGTTTCTCGGAAGCGCCCGCTGGACAGGTTCAGAAGCTGTCTCCTTCCCACCTTCTCTTCCACGCTCTTCCTCTGCACCAGGTGTGGTCTGAGCAGGACCGGCCTGCGCCCCCCTCCTGCGGCCGGGTTCTGGTGGCTGCGTGGGGTCTGGGTGAAGGAGGGAGCAGGCTTGCCCCTGGCCTTGGCCCAGAAAACCCCAGGGGGATGAGACAGGCTGGAACCAAAAGGCTCTGCCCAGACAACTTACCGCTGGGACCCCCCTGGGAGATGAATGTTGGCCTTCCCAGACTGCTGGAACTGCTGGAACCTTCCCAGCCCTCTCAGAGGGTGGCTACAGGAGGTTCACTCCAAGTTGGTTGGGAGGAGAGAGGGACTTTGTCTGTTGTGGAGAATCTGCCTCAGCCTGACTTCACTTTCATTTCTTCCCCAGCTGTGAGTTGACCATGGGCAGAGCTAGAGCTGAAATCTGGAGAATTCTTGCAGCCTGGCTGTTAAGTCTCCTGCCCAGCTCTCTCCACAACAGGGTTTACTGAGAAGCAGTGGAGTTGAGAAGGGGAATCTGATGCTTTTTTCAGGATGGGGAGGGATTTGGTTTCGGTGACAGCCCCGTATCTGCCTTCAGTGCCTGGTTCTCTGAAGCTGGGTTTCCTGTTTAGAGTCCTTTCTTCCTCCCTTCCCGTATCTGGGGTCACCCTGAGATCTGTGCCGGCTACCCCTCTGGGAAATGCTGCTCTAGGGCTCAGGTTTCAGCACCCCAATGACAGGAGTCACAGGATTGACTTAGTTTAATTTTTTTCTTTAAACTCCTGCTGTCCTGTGTACTTTCCTCCATCACGCCAATAGTGAGTGGCTCCATTTTACAGAGGGGGACATTGAGGCTCAGAGGTGTGAAGTAACTTCTCCACCGCACCTTGGTCAGAGCTAGGGATAGAGTTTGGCTTTCCTGGCTCTCAACAGTCCGAGTCAACCCTCCCCCCGCCCCCCGATAAGTTGCTGAGTAGGAGCTCCTGGCTCACAAGGAAGAATGAGGGACATTTCTTGCTCTCCTGTGTACGTGTGTGCACATGTCTGCATCTCAAGAACACAGATCGCAGTGGGGTATCCTGGAGAGGCCCGAGATTCTCATTGTGTTTTCTGTTGGGAAGCCAGGCCCTGCATTGCTTGGGTCCTGCTGGCCCCCCGGGAGGTAGGCTCGTCCCTGAGCCTGTCTTCTAAGTCAGCACCAGTCCCTCCTGGAAACGGGGGGCACGGAGAGCTCCCCAGCCTGACCAAGATGGGGGAAGAACAATGTGGTTGTCAGGCGGTGGGGCAGGGCTCCCAGGCTCTGGGGTCCTGTGTCCCAGGTGGCGGAGTAGAGTCCCCGCAGCCTGACGGAGGGGCGTTTTTGGCTCGTTCTGCAGACCGAAGGCGTGCGCGTGTCCGTGAACGTCCTGAACAAGCAGAAGGGGGCCCCTTTGCTGTTCGTGGTCCGCCAGAAGGAGGCTGTGGTGTCCTTCCAGGTGCCCCTAATCCTGCGAGGGCTGTGAGTAGGACCTGGGGACAGGGAGGGGTAGGCCGAGCCCAGGCCTTGCCCGGAGCCTCACCCAGGTCCTTAGCTGGGGCCTCTGACCACCCAGGAGCCCCTCGTTTCTCCCTCCACCCCCAGAACCAGGAGGTTGGTCAGTGGCACGAGGGCCCAGCCGGCCAGCCCGGAACCTGTCGCCCAGTGTGGGGAGCAGGGAGGGTGGTGGAGACCAGAGTGGAGGAACTGGGGTGGTATGCTGATGGGCACGGTTGTTCCGTCCCGACGCCCTGCTTCGGGCCTCAGGTATCAGCGCAAGTACCTGTACCAGAAGGTGGAACGGACGCTGTGTCAGCCCCCGACCAAGAACGAGTCTGAGGTCCAGTTCTTCTACGTGGACGTGTCCACCCTGTCTCCAGTCAACACCACGTACCAGCTCCGGGTCACCCGAATGGACGACTTTGTGCTCAGGTCTGCAGGGGGCGCCGAGGAGGCCTGGGGCCGGGCCTTCTTCCCCGCCCTGGGAGTCACCGTCGGGGGCTCTTCTCTGTCCTGCAGGACTGGGGAGCAGTTCAGCTTCAACACCACGGCAGCCCAGCCTCAGGTAAGATCCCCCTGTTAACTGCCCCCCAAGAGCAGCAATGGTGAACTTGAACATGGCAGTGGGAGTGCTTGGGGGTCTTTGCCGTGAGTTTCAAGTGGGCTGGACGCTCTGCGGAGGGACAGGTGATAAGGGGCAGAGAGCGTGTGCCGTGCTGAGACGTGGGGTCCGGCTCTCCTCCTTGCCCCTTGGGCACTGTGTGGAGTGCCCTCCTGAGGCCAAGGGAAGCAGTACACAGAAAACGGGGCCTGTTCAAGGCCTGTCTCTTTAGAGAGCCCCCACTGCCCAGCTCTGAGAGAATGCATGCCGTCCCCTTCTTGAGGGGCAGGGAGAGCATCCTTGTGAGATGGGGCTCTCTCTACCACCCCCCATCCCCGTTCTCAGTACTTCAAGTATGAGTTTCCAGAGGGAGTGGACTCGGTGATTGTCAAAGTGACCTCCAGCAAGGCCTTTCCCTGCTCCGTCATCTCCATCCAGGACGTCCTGGTAAGGGTCCTGCCCTCTGACACTGCTCGAGCAGGCAGCAGGGAGGGGCCAGGGCCCTGCATCTGCCTCTCCCCTCCTCCTCTGCAGTGCCCCGTCTACGACCTGGACAACAACGTTGCTTTCATCGGCATGTACCAGACTATGACCAAGAAGGCAGCCATCACGGTGCAGGTAGGAAGAGCACGCGGGCGCGGGGAGATGTGGCCGGGGTCCCCCGGCTCCCTTTCCCCGTCCCATTATGTCCCGCCCACAAGACTGAGACTGTGGGTCCCCTGGTGTACGTGAATGTTGAACCGCAATCCCAGTCGCCTCTGGGGACAGGAAGAGCAGCATCCATTTCTGGGCGTCATCTCTACTTTATGCTCAGTCATGGCAGCAAGGACAGGAAGGCGCCCTGGCACGGGCTCAAACCTGTGCTGGGGGCAGGAGGGGGCAGCCATGTGTCCATCTCTCAGCGTTCAGGTGTGCAGCCGATGGAGGCGTGTGTCCCTCCACTTGTTCTCCTGGCTGAAGTCCAGCTAAGTAGGTTCCAGGACGGTGGGGCACACCTGTGGGGCCCTCAGCCACAGTGTCGGTTCAGTTTTGGGCTCTGGAGGCTGAGCATCGTGGCTCTGCCACTTAACTGGCAGTGTGACCCTGCGCTGACTCCTGAGCCGTCCGACGGCGGGAACGATAGTCCTGGTCTCACAGGGATCACGGGGCCAATTGAGTGAAATAACGTGTAGACAGGTTAGCACATCTGGCCCGAAGGGGGAAAAGGGTGGTGACGATGGTGACGACGATGACACGATGATGACATCATGATGACGGATGACACGGTGACATTTGATGCCATGACGACTGATGTGACGACGATGACTGATGACACGATGACGACGCTAACGACGAAACTGTCGTCACCACCGTCACCCTGCAGCGCAAAGACTTCCCCAGCAACAGCTTCTACGTGGTGGTGGTGGTGAAGACGGAGGACCAGGCCTGCGGGGGCTCCCTGCCTTTCTACCCCTTTGTGGAAGGTAATCTAGTACCCCTGCCCCAGCCGTGGACGGGCAGGTCTCAGTGGCAGGGGAATGGGCCCGTGTGACCACTCGGGGGACACGATGGGGTGCAGGTTTTTGGCCCCAGACTCTTGCAGGCCGAACTCTAGCCAAACTCCAGGCTGCACTTGTCTGCCAGTCTGACGTTTTGCTTCCAGATGAACCGGTTGATCAAGGGCACCGTCAGAAAACCCTGTCCGTGCTGGTGTCACGAGCAGTCACGTGTGAGTGTGGGGGCCCAGTGCGCTGGGACTGGCTTCCAGCTCTCCCTCTCAGACCTGGGGTGGGAAGTGAGGTGAAGACCTACTCGAACAGGCTGGCGTGGCGGGAAGAGGGGCGTGTTCTCAGTGGGCTTCTCTAGGGGGCCGAGGGGCAGGAGGTGCCACCCACTACGGCTGGGGATAGAGTGCCCGTGCCTGCAGAATGAAGTCCTGAGTCCCAGTTTTCTCAGTGCCACTTAGGAGCCACGTGATCTCACTGAGCCTCCGTTTCCCCGTCTCTGTAATGGGGCTAACAGGACCTGCCCCATCTGTCTCACTAAGCTGGGGTTTAGCACAGCATCAGTAGGGCAGCCCCAGGCCCCTCGCGCTCTGTAGGCGTGCGCGGCAGCTCGTACGCATGCGCCGCGATCGGAGGGAGCCCTTTGTAAACTGGAGCGTGTAAGAGAACGGAAGAGATTGCGATGGGAGGGGGACGAAGGGCCTCCCCTGTGCGGATTGGGTGCGCCGTAAATATTTGTTGAGCACCTTCTGTGTGCAGGGTGCTTAGGGAGCACCTGTTGCCGCTGTGCAGGATGCCGAGAGCTGAGATGAGCAAGGGACAGGCCCCTGTGGGCACGCAGGACAGAGAACGCTCCCTGGGGCACAGCGTCCCTGAGCTGAGTCCTGAAGGTTAAGTCAGGGTGGCGTTTTTGAGGAAGAAGTGGCGGCGTTCTCACAGAGGGAGCGCCATGCGCGCATGCGCACAGGAATTAGGTCAAAGCTCGGTGTGTTTGGGGGGTGACCCGTTGGTCACGCTTTGAGGGGAGCGGTGGTGAGAGGTCCGGCGGGGCCCTGTGCACCTTCCCGTTTCCTCCCCGACAGCGGAGGCCTACGTGGGCGGGATGCTCTTTTGCCTGGGCATCTTCCTCTCCTTCTACCTGCTGACCATCCTCCTGGCCTGCTGGGAGAACTGGAGGTAAAGCGGAACTCCTGGGCCCTCTCCAGTTCAGGGGGCGGTTGGGCAGAAGACGTGGGGGACATCCTGGCAGGATCTGGGCTGGCCCCGCATCAGCAGGCCCCTGGGAGCATCTGTGATCCAGGGGCCCAAGCAGGGAGGCCTCCCAGTGCTTCCTAGCCCAGGAGGAACCCCAGGATCATGGGTGAAGGTTAGGGTTATGGGGTAGCGAGGGTGGAAGGCAGGCCAGCCCAGCTTAGCAGGGCTCCTGGTCCTGCCCACCCCTCTGGTTTGCCTCTGCATTCTGTCCCCACAGGCAGAGGAAGAAGACCCTCCTGGTGGCCGTGGACCGAGCCTGCGCAGAAACCGGTATCTGCAGTGGGCCTGGGGGTTGGGGAGGGCGCAGAGTCTGCTTTGTCTCTTGGGAGGGCCTGTGGTGGCTGGAGGGGGCTGTTGGTGGGGGGCCTCTGGGTAACACTGCAGATGGACGTGCGGCCAGGATGCTGTGCCCATCTGTGCCTGACATGCCATCTGAAAGGCTGCCACAGGATTTGTTTCCTGAGTCTAGCAACACAGATGACGGGGCTTCCGGTCTCTGGGGTTATTAACCTCTTGTTCTCTCTCTCTTCTTGCCGCCCCTCTCTCTCTGTCTGTCCCCCCTCCCGCCTGGGACCTTCTCTCCCAGCTTCTCTCCTTGGTAAGCTCTGGGTGCTGGGGGCAGAGGAGCTGCGGTCTGGAGTTGGGGACACAGGGGAAGCACAGGGGGTGTCTGGGTGGGACCAGGCAGGCCCGTGCTAGCTGTCCTCTTAGATGCCTTCATTCCCTAACGATGCTCTCTGTTCTGGGAGGACGAGGGCGGCAGGGGTTTCCGTTGGGGACACACATGGGAGGGACGTCGAGGCAGGTGGAGGGTGTGAGCTGTGCTTGCTGTTTATTCTCTGCTGCTGCCGTGTCCCCTCTCTGCCTCACTGCCTGGAGTCTGCTCTCTCTCCTCCCTGGCCCTCGGCCCCTCTCTCCTGCCAAGGCTGAGGGGACCTTGACTTCTCACTGCAGGTCACCCTCGGGTCCTGGCCGCCTCCTTCCCAGGCAGCTCCCCTTATGAGGGGTACAACTACGGCTCCTTCGGTACGTGTCAGCACCAGCGGCTGCGTGGGCCTGCTCACGACCTTGTCTCCTGAGGCTGCCACCGGCAAGGTGGCAAAGTGGCAGCCAGCCTCCCCAGAGCCCCTTGGGGGCGGGTCCTGTGTTCGCTTCCCTGAGGTTTGTCCTCACCGCTTACTCTGCAGAGAACTGTTCCGGGTCCAGTGAGGGTCTGATTGACAGCGTGGGAACTGGGGACCTCTCCTACAGTTACCAAGGTGAGTGACTGGGCAGGGCCAGGTGGCGTGGCGCCGGGTGGCTGCTGGCTGGGTGACACCTGTCGGTGGGCGGCCGCCTCTTCTGCTAGACGCTGGGACAGGGAAGGGCCTGCTGCCTCCTGCCCCCTCCTCCCTCCGTCCCTCCTGGGCCTCCTTTCCCTGGTAACTTTCCCTTTCCTTTGAAGGGCACGACCAGTTCAAGCGGCGCCTCCCCTTTGGCCAGATGCGGCAGCTGTGCATTGCCATGGGTAGATGTGGGGGGTGGTGGGGGGCACTGCTCTGCCAATCAGCTCCTGCCAGGGCGCTTGCGGGGGGCCAGAAAGGTGCTTTGTGCATGGCATCCCCATCTGAACGCCAGTCATCGCCGGCTCTGTGTCTTTGAGATGAGCAGGCTCTGGCCTCTGATGCCAGGGGGCTGGTACCACAGCTCCCCCTGGGCCAGAAGTTCTGGTTAGTTGCTGTGCTGACCAGCACCCCTACTCCCTGGCCTGCTGGGGTGGGGGCTCCTGGCCTCTGGGGGCTTTGGTCAGGCCAGGTCACAGGAGGACTTCCACAGGCACAAGGACAGAATGGGCTGAGGAAGCAGGCACCCCTCCAAGGGGCAGCCCCTCGCCCTCGCCTGCTCCCCGGGCATTGTCTTCTCAGACCTTCCGCAGCTGGGTACCTTCTCATCAGTGTGCCTTCTACCAGATTGGCCTGGGGTCTGCTCAGTGTCCTGGCCTGGAAGCCTTAGGTCCGTGAGGGGGGCCTGGGCTGGAGCAGCCCCCGTCTGGGGGCCTCTTCACAGAGCCCACCCTGGTTCCCCTCAAGGACTTGGGAGCACTTGCTACCAGGTAGCCCGAGGGCCTGAGCCTACCTACACCCCTGCTCCAAGCCCACAGTTCGCCTCCTTCCACTGACCAGTAATTGTGGCTGTTGCCCCAGGTGGGTGGAGACAGACCTTGAGTCTGTGCCCACGTGGCAACCCTTCCCTCCTGCCCTCCCCAGACCGTTCCCTTGATCCTGTGGGCACACGGCCACGATTGGACTCCATGAGCTCTGTGGAGGAGGAGGATTATGACACGTTGACTGACATAGAATCAGACAAGAATGTCATTCGCACCAAGGTCTGACACCTTGGGGGCCGGCCCTGGTCAGGGTTCCCCCAGGAAGGGAAAGTGTGTGTCTCAGTCCCAGTATAGATCCTCCTGGGGTGAGAATGAGCTGGGTGGGGGGGCAGGTTCCAGGGGAAGGGACTCAACGCCCAGCACTTCTGGGCTGATGGGCCAGCCAGCAGTAGGGTGGCTGAGAACCCCGCCCACCAGTCCCAGTCTCCGCCCCCACCCCTTCTGTCACCTGGGCCTGAGGGGCACTCTGGACGGTGGGGGTGGGAGCTCACTCCAGCCTCTGCCCAGCAATACCTCTACGTGGCTGACCTGGCACGCAAGGACAAGCGCGTTCTGCGGAAAAAGTACCAGATCTACTTTTGGTGAGTGCTGGAGTGGGCGGGGCTTCCCGCGATGTGCGGGGCTTCCCACGATGGGCGGGAGAGTGTGGCCCTTTCGCTGGTCCTGCCACCTTGCCCCTGCCTTCCCGCTCCACAGGAACATCGCCACCATTGCCATCTTCTATGCACTTCCCGTGGTACAGCTGGTGATCACCTACCAGACGGTGAGCAGCGGGGGCAGCTCCCTGGGCTGTGCTGAGCGGTGGGCTCCCCTTTGCCACAGACTGGACCGTCCCAAGTGCAGAGCCTCCCAGCCTGGGGCTGTGGAGCAAGCTCAGGTCTGAGGTCACACACCTGGGCTCCAATCCCAGGGCTGCCTTAGCAGCTGGGTAACCTTGAGCAAGTCACTTAACTTCCCTGAGCTTCAGTTTATGGCACCAATGAGGGCATCCCCCCAGTTTGTTAGGGGGTTCATGAAACAGAAGCCCGGGGACTATGTAAGTCTAGGTTTCCTTTCCCCTTTTCCTCTACTGGGTCACGCCCCCGGGGTTTCAGCCGCACCCACCCACGGATGGTGCCAGATGGGGGACCTCGGGACTTGCCTGGTGTACTCGCGCACACATGCTGGCTGTGGGGCACTTTCCGTGGCAGTTGGGACAGCCCTGTGCGGTGTGGGCTGGGACCTGGCTCCTGCTCTCCTGGGCGGTGGACTGAGGTGGGCGCTTAGCAGCCCCCTCCTGCTTCCACTCCCTGCTGCAGGTGGTGAATGTCACAGGGAATCAGGACATCTGCTACTACAACTTCCTCTGCGCCCACCCGCTGGGCAACCTCAGGTGGGGCAGCCTGGGGAGGCCCCTTTCCCAGACTAAAGGGCAACCCGAGAAGTGGGCAGGGGCTCCGCGAGTGACTCCTCGTGTGGGGAAGGGGCTGAGGCATGAGGCTGAGGCGTCCTCTGACGCCCCTGCTAGCGCCTTCAACAACATCCTGAGCAACCTGGGGTACGTCCTGCTGGGGCTGCTCTTCCTGCTCATCATCCTGCAGCGGGAGATCAACCACAACCGGGCTCTGCTGCGCAACGACCTCTACGCCCTGGTGAGGAGCCCGCCCATTGGCGTCTGCCGGGCCTTCTAGCAGGGATGCTCCGCCCCACCCCATCATTCCCGGCCTTGCTCCGCCCCGCCCACCATTACCCGTCTTGCCCCGCCCCACCCACATGCCCACTCTGCCCACATCCCAACCCCCTCTCACGATCTCCCACTTTGGGATCTCTTCCTTCCCCCCTTCCCGCCTCACCTCCTCTCTCCCTTCCCTTCTCTTTCTCCCCAACAGGAATGCGGGATCCCCAAACACTTCGGCCTGTTCTACGCCATGGGCACCGCCCTGATGATGGAGGGGCTGCTCAGTGCTTGCTATCATGTCTGCCCCAACTACACCAACTTCCAGTTTGGTGAGCCGGCCGTCCTGTTCCCTGGCTGAACCTAGAGCAGGGACCTGCCCGAGTCCCCCACATCCCCAGGTCACCTGCAGACACCCCCAGACTCAACCACAGAGGTCCCTCAGGGCTGCACACACCCCAGTTTATTGAGAGCAGGCACGTGGACGCCATGTCGGCATCTGCTGAGCCTTTCCTGTGCAAACACTGAGAAAACGAAGATATTAAGATACGACCTTTGACCTCAGGGTGCTTAGGTCAAGTTGTCTTGTCAGAGGAAGTCCGACTGTGTGGGTGACAGCCAGTGGGTGGCAGTGTTTGTTTGGCAGGGGAAGTTAAGGGACCGAGGGTGGGGGTGGGGAGTCAACTGCCAGGCGGCCACCAGCTCTCCCTGTGCCCGTGAGGCACTGTGGGGCCCCTCTCTCTCATTCTGGCCGTGGGGGGCGGGGCGCTCCACGCGGAGGCTCAGCTGCCGCTGCTGTGGCTCAGTTGCACGCCCCCCCACCCCAGACACGTCGTTCATGTACATGATCGCCGGGCTCTGCATGCTGAAGCTCTATCAGAAGCGGCACCCGGACATCAACGCCAGCGCCTACAGTGCCTACGCCTGCCTGGCCATCGTCATCTTCTTTTCTGTGCTGGGCGTGGTGAGGCCCTGCCCCGCGCTGCTGGTCCCGCAGGAAAGGTGCACGTGCGCTCACAGTTGTGCGCATGCACCCCCGCACCCCCTCCTGCAGGAGAGACCCCTGCTCCTTCCCTAGACTCCGTCCCTGGCCCCCGCAGAGGAAGGGTGTGCTGGGGAGCAGGGCAGCTCTCTTCCGTCCCTCCTCAGCCTTCCTCTCTGTGCCCCCCACACTCCTGGCAGGTCTTTGGCAAAGGCAACACGGCGTTCTGGATTGTGTTCTCCGTCATTCACATCATTTCCACCCTGCTGCTCAGCATACAGCTCTACTACATGGGCCGCTGGAAGCTGGGTGAGCGCATGCGCAGGGCAGGGCGAGGGGAGGGACCCGCTGGGCCCCATGGCACCAAAGGTTGGGGGCCTGGATCCCAGGAGACTGGGGATCTGCCCGCTCATGGGGACCTGGAGGAGTCCCTGGAATTGGGTGAGGCCGGGCTCTGCTCAGCTGTCACAGGCCAGAGGCCCGGGAAAGACGGGCACCTTCCCTTTTCCTTGCAGACTCGGGGGTCTGCCGTCGCATCCTCCACGTGCTCTACACAGACTGCATCCGGCAGTGCAGCGGGCCCCTCTATGTGGTACCTGTCCTGCCCACCCCCCACCCCCCACCCCCGCTCCCGTGCCCCTGGGCTGGGGGAGGGGCTGGAGCTGAGGTTCCAGGGTGGGGGCCCCCCACTGACGTGGTCCTTCTCCTGCTTCTCTCCTGTGTCTGTCCCCCTCTCAGTCCCCGTGTCTTTGTCCCCTCAGGACCGAATGGTGCTGCTGGTCATGGGCAACATCATCAACTGGTCACTGTGAGTCTAGCACCATCTGCGGTCGCCAGCTGCGGGGACGGTTCAGGACTTGGCCAGCCACTGGCTGCCTTGTGGGTTGTGGACAAATTTTCAGCTTTGGGCATGAGAAAAGGGGGCTGACAAGAGAGTTTTTGGCCCCTGGGGTTTTAGAATCTTCTGTGAACCTCTGAACCCAGACCCACCTCATAATAAAAATGGGGTAGGGGTGAGGCCAGCCCCTCTTTTGCCTCACTGGCCCGCCCTCCCTCTTCCCAGGGCCGCCTACGGGCTCATCATGCGCCCCAATGACTTCGCCTCCTACTTGCTGGCCATCGGCATCTGCAACCTGCTGCTCTACTTCGCCTTCTACATCATCATGAAGGTGAGGCGTGCCGAGCCTCCTCTGCCTGCTGCCCTGCCTCTGGGGGGCAGGGAGGCGGGCACAGCCTGCCCTGGGCAGGACTGAGACGGAGGGAGAATTTCTCCATCTGCCAGTGAGGTTTGAGGTGGGGAAAGGCTAATGTCCCTGTGTCCCCCCGGGAGCCAACTGTGTCCCACATCCACTTAGTGAGCATCCAAAGTCCTAAGAATGGCCCCCAGAATTGGTAGCACCTCAGGCCACGGTTGGTAAGAGCCGCATTCAGTGCAGAAGGGGTTCAGGAACTGGGGCTCCCTGAGCAGGCCGTCTGGACGTCCTGTTTTAAACAGGACAGAAAACAATGGCACTGTCCCATTCCAGATGGTACGTAGGGTCAGCCCACTGACACCCTGAATTTAGCCCGGTGAGACGAGGCTGACCACACGTCCCGTTTGAAACGGGACAGGACTGTTGTTTTCTGTCCCACTGAAAACGGGACGTCTGGTCAGCCCACCACTGAGTCTGTGGCGGGCCCGGGCCCCCAAGGGCCAAGCACTGCCCAAGGGGTCACGCAGTGTGAGAGGGGAGAGCCCCCCGGCCAGCATACCTTGCTGGCACAGGATTCTGGGCACACAGAGGCACGGCCAGGGTGGACGTCAGCATGAGGACAGCGGCTGTAGTGTGGGGACCAGCTGGGCTGTACACTGACTGTGTGTGGTGATGGGGGGTATGGACCCAAGACGGCCTCCCGCAAGTGGCACCCAGAGCAGGCGGGGCGTGGGCTGGGCAGAGGCCTGGCCCTTAGGCTGTGCCCCTGCCCCCCAGCTCCGGAGTGGGGAGAGGATCAAGCTCATCCCCCTGCTCTGCATCGTCTGCACCTCGGTGGTCTGGGGCTTCGCGCTCTTCTTCTTCTTCCAGGGACTCAGCACCTGGCAGGTGAGCAGTCGTCCTGCAGGGAGGGGGGCAAGGCGTCACCCACAGGCCCCTCGTCTCTTCAGACCTGGTTTGCAAGCACCCCCCGTGGCCAGCATTTCACAGCCCCTCTCCTGTTTAATGCTCCTGCCATTGGGCATGCCGGCCACCAAGGGTCCCCATTGTGCTCACGAGGCAGCAGAGGCTGGGGGAGGCTAAGGGACCTGCCCGAGGTTATACCTGGTGAGTGGCCCAGCTGGGGTTTGAAGCCAGCCCTGTCCTCTGCCTCATGGGGCACCTGCCATGGGTCAGGTTTCAGTCCTGTGATCCGGACTAAGTCTGCATTTGATACACTTCTAATCTAGCTCAAGAGGGGGACCATTGGACCCTGGCTTCCTGGTTACAGTACGATACGCAGGATGGAGGGTGCAGGAGGGGACAGGGCAGGGAGTTAGGAGGTCGAGGAAAGCTGGAAGAAGAGGCAGGCCTTGGCCTTGGCCTTAAAGACCCTGAGGGTGGGGAAGGGCCCTGTGGCCCAGAGATCCTGGGCCTGCGTAACGATGTGGAGGCAGAATGAGATGGGGCACATTTGGGGCCCAGGGAACGTACTAACTGGGGAGCCATGCGGAGGCTGTGAGCCCCGTGGGGGCAGCTCTTTCCTGGCTACCTCTGGGATCTCAGCGTGACACAGGCAGCCCAGACAGTGAGGTCCTGCCAGGCTTTGTGGGAACAGAGGTTACAGGTGGAGCACAGAGGACCTTGAGGGCCGCAGGTCATGGCCACTGCCGGGCTCTGGTAGGCGTTTGTGACCTGATGGTTGTGCTCTTGAAAGGAAATGAGCCCGGAGGAGCCCCGGAGCCCTGCCTGGAGCAGAGGGCAGAGTCCAAGGTCAGGCTTGTGTTAGGAGGCTTTGTGGCCGTCTAGTGTCTCAAGGTCATTACAGCCCTCTGCTTTTAGATCAAAGGAAGGAAAGTCTGAGGGGAGGGAGGGTCAGAGTGAAAGAACAGAGGAACCTGCCACAAGCCGAATCGTGGGTGTGGGGGCCGCGGGCAAAGGGCAGGACAGAAGGAAGGTGCCCTCCCTCCTGGAGAGGGAGCCACGGTGCCAGGGTGGGCTCAGCAAGCGGCTGTCCCTGTCCCCGCCCAGAAAACCCCCGCCGAGTCACGGGAGCACAACCGGGACTGCATCCTCCTCGACTTCTTCGACGACCATGACATCTGGCACTTCCTGTCCTCCATCGCCATGTTTGGGTCCTTCCTGGTACGTGGGACTTCCTGGCCCGGCAGGGAGCGGGCAGTTGAGGTGCAGGCCGCTCCCTCTCCTGTGCTTGACTCAGCATCCCCCCTGACCCCCAGGTGCTGCTGACCCTGGACGACGACCTGGACACCGTGCAGCGGGACAAGATCTATGTCTTCTAGGGGGAGCCGGGCCCTGAGCTCCCCTCTTCACTGTCTGGCTTCCATTGCGCCGGGGGTGTGAGTCCCAGCCCTGCTGCCCGGTGCTGGCTGGCAGTGGGACGGCGACACCTGGCCTGGGCTTGGCCTGGGACAGTCACAGGAGTGGCCTTGAGCCGTGCAGCTGCCCTCTGTCAGGGAGGAGGCCTACCCTGCTGAACCCCGGACATTGGCCGATCTGCTGCTTTCCTCTCAGTGTTCGGGCTTCGTGGCCCTCATCCCTGCTCTCGCCATTGGTCCCTCTGCGGGAGGAAGGAGGGAAGTGTTGTCCTGCCCACCTCATGCCTCACGCTCTGCCTGTCCGTCCTCCTCCCCCAGCCTGGACCCCACCTCCTAAGTCTGGGCCTGATTCTCCATCCTGCCCCAGGACCCCACTTCTCTTTGGAGTGTGCCCGGCTGTCATCACTGCCCACTCTGGACAGCCAACATCGATGAGGGGGGGTTAGGATCCTGGGGGCTGGCCAGCTGGTGCCAGGCTTCGGTGCTAAGCCCTGTGAGGGTCCCTGGCTGGCTCTTAGGCAACGAGGGTCGGCCCGTGTATGAGAACCGCCTTCGATCCAAGGGGTTGAATTCAGAAGTCACCTCCCCTTTGCATCGGTCCCCAGACTGATCCTGGCGCCAGGACTTTTTCCTTCCTTCTCATTTCCAGGCCCTTAGCTCTGCCAAGTCCCGGCAGGGGGCCTTTCAGTGCCATTGACATTTCCCAAGAATGTCCAGGGGTGCAGGAGGGAGACTACAGACAGCCCAGCCCAGCCCACCTCCTCACGGCCGCGGGAGCCCCAGTGCCTATCTTAGAAAGGGGCTCAACAAAGGGACGTGACGTCTCCTCCACGTCCCTGGTCCTAGCCTCACTCTCGGACCCAGGGCTGGCTCCTAAGTTTCCGTCCTTTTGTTAGCCAAGCTCTGTGTTTGGTCACACACACGTACACACACATACATATATGAAAACTTGGAGTTTACACTGAGTGGCCCCCACCTCTGGGACCCCTGGCTGCTGTGGTCCTGGGGGCCCCTGCACCCTACCTGGTCCATTTCAGACCCCAAGGTCAGAGAGGTCAGGTCAGGCCTCTGCCTCAAAGAGAAGAATGTACCCCCAACTTGTTTTTATAGATCTCCTTTGGGCTGCGGAGAGGAGGTGGGGCTGGACCTTTTTTTAATACCTGTTTCCACGCTGTGTATGGTTGCATTTCTGTTTTCTATGAATGAGTCTGCATTCAATTAAACAACGCGATGCAGTTCTTGGGCCCCTGTTTTCTCCCTCTTCCTGGGTGTAGATGTTGAGAGTGTGGGGTGGGATAGGGGGTCTTCCACTGTCCTGGCCCACCTTTCTCTTTTCCAAGCCACAGGCCCATTGGGAAGAACAGCTCCTTGATTCCCCCATGCTTTTCCCGTCCACTGAGCAGTGGCATCCATTTGATAAACGTTTAGTGGGGTCTGCGCTGCTGGAGAGGGCAGTGTATTAGAAAGGTCTCAGCCATCTCACCTGAGGTCCTCCACCCCTCTCTGCAAATAGCAGCGGCCTCTGCCCACCTGGGCCGGGCTTCTCTTCCAACCTGAGCCCTCCCCAGCTGGCTGAGTGCAGGCGCAGGGCTCCCGACCTGCGGATCAAGACGATGATGGCTAATGTGTGAGCGGGCCTGTGGGTGACAGGCTCCAAGAGCAAGGCGTTTTGAAATTACCCTGGAAGGTTGGTTCAGGCTAAGGAAGACAAGCTTTGCAGGACAGGGAGTTCCCTGGTGGTGTAGCGGCTAAAGCTTTGGCGCTGTTGACGCCGCGGCCTGGGTTCAATTCCCAGTCAAGGAACTACCCACATAACAACAACAAAAAAAAATAAGATTTGGGGGCAGCGGGGAAGCTGGTGCATTCAGGACACAACCGGAGGAGTCTGCGCAGCTCTCCAGCCCATCCCTGCAGCGGGCACTAGAGGGCACTGTAGCTCCACGCGCTGCTCCTCGCCAGTGTGGATGCGGTCACGGGGGCGGGCAGCGGGATGGGGACCCGAGCTCGCTTCCTCCACCAGGGAGGGGCTGAGGAGGGAGCTCTGGAGTCAGGAGGCTGGGGTGGTGGGCCGGCCCTCCCCCGGAGGTGCTGGGTGTGTCTGTGTTGAGCGTGTGGTGGAGACTGTTAGCTCCTTCCTGCCAGGCTGCCCTAGGATGGGGCGGTGCCTGCCTCAGTGGGCATCCCGGAGACCCCACTTGAAGTCTCTCACCTTCTCCACCTCTTCCTGTCCCTCCCTGAAACCCCTGAAGCCAGGAACAAGCAAGATGTGGGCGGGTCTCCTTCCTGGGGTGGTGGGGTCCCCTCTGCTTTCAGGATGGGTAAGGGGAGGATGGGTGATGGCAGCACCTGGGTCTCCGACCCCAGCGCTGGTGTCTCGGCCCTGCCAGGCCTCAGAGACCTGCTGGATGGGGGCCGGGGTCCACCGAGCTGCCGCCGAACCCTTAAACCCCACTCCCCACTGCAGCATAAAACTCAGGGCCCCCCACCTGAGAGTTCTTCTCACCTGAGCAGGGTGGTAGGACTGCCAGGGTGTGGGTCAGGCAGCCTCTCCGGCTCCCCCGTGGGGGTCAGCAGGGACCTGGTCCAGGTCCTGCCACTCAGGACGCACCACGTGCCCTTGGGAGTGATAGGCCCTGAGCCTCGGTGTCCTCGTCTGTAAAATGGGGTGGTAATTAGGCTCTCGCGCTGTCGCCGAGAGCATTTGCGCAGTGCCTGGCACGTCCTCGGGCCTCAGTAAGCCTTGTGACTCTGTGACTCGAGCTAAAAGTCCGAGGGCACAGGGTGGCTGGCTCGTCCCCTACAAACCTCAGGGATGGGACCCCCACCCCACCCCCAGGCCCTTTCCCCGCTCTCTGGCCGAACCCTCCCGAAGCCCCCCTCCCCTCCGGCTCGGGGGCAGGGGGCAGTGCGGAGGGAGCGCCCGCAGTCCAGCCGGCGGGGAAGCCTAAGTGGTCCTGTCCATAAAAGGCTCTTCCCGCGGCTTCCCGGCGGCCGCGCGGCCCCGCCCCGCCGGCTCCATCCCCAAAGCACGCGGAGAATGTCGGGCAGCCCCAGCAGACTGCTCCAACTTGGTGTCTTTCCCCAAATATGGAGCCTGTGCGGAGTCACCGGGGGGCCTGGGGGTGGGGAGCGAAGCCCGCTTCCTCCGGCAGGGAGGGGGCGCGGGGTGAGCCAGCGGGGGAGGCTGACATCACCACCGCCCTTTAAACCCCTCACCCAGCCAGCGCCCCGTCCTGTCTGCGCGAGTCCAGGGAGAGCCGAGTCCTCGCTGCGAGCCCCAGGGAGCCCCTGTAAGTGCGCTGGTCCCCAGGCTGGGGGGCGGCTGCGCGGGGCTCGGCGGGGGCGCTGGGCGTGTCGCACGCAGGGCTGGGGGACGACTCCTGCCCCCCAGCTCCCTGGCTGCGGGAGCCCACCCGCTCAGGCAGCCTGCGTCCCTACCTGCCGGTGGGGGGTGGGCCTAGCAGGCAGGTGAGATGGGATTGCTGGGACCCGGAACTGCTCAGCCTGGGCAACCTGCGCTCATTGAAGTGCCCGGGATGACTTGGCCCGTGAGGGGGGATTGGTGGTGGAGACCCCCGGGGGCTGGGGCGAGAGGGAGGCTCCCCATTTTCAGCTGTCATCCCACCTAGGGTGTGCAATAGGTTCGGGGTGTTGTCCGGTTAGACCCGCGCTCTGCTGCCCATCTAGGAGGATGTCCAAGGAAGGGACAGGTGTGAACACTGTCTGCTGCTGGGTCCCCAGGGCCTGAGCGGCATGGGGGAGCCCCCGAGGCTGTGGGAAGGGCCAGTAAACTCCTGTATTCTGGACTGGGCTGGGGTGACAGGGTGTGGGGACAGGTGAGAGAACTGAATTTCTGGGTATACACTGAGAGTGGGAGGTCACCCCACTACAGGCAGAGGGGCTCTGCGGTTCTGGCCTGGGTGGCTCCTGCCGGGCTGGGCCCTTCCTGAGGGGTCTGGCTGTCCCGCCTCACGGTGGCAGTGAGTAGGACTCCTCTGCTCTGTCCCTGCATTTAGATGAGCCGCCCTCCTGCCGTCTCAGGGACAGCGGGCACTCACCTATTTGTCTCTTTATGTTGAAGCGGGGTGGGGTACAGCAGGCCCTGGCGGGGGGGTGGGGGGGGACTGGCTCTGCTAGCTCTTCCAGGTTCTTGCTGGTAGGAGGTGCCCCCGCCCACCTTGGCAGCTGGACTTGTTTAGTTGTCTCGGGGAGGGGAGGCTGATGGCAGCACGGGTCGGAGGGTCAGAGCAGAGCCTCAGGCTGTCCTGTGCATCCTGTCCCAGGGGCCTTTGTCTGGGAAGTCCCTGGCTGGGCTGCCCCCCTCCCCACCCCCAGCAGACTTCGGAGATCTTTCAGAGGACTTGGAGGGAGTTCTTGGGATTCTCCAGTGTCGGACTCATCACCACCCCCCGCCCCCCACTTGATGTGTTGTGATCAAGATCCAAATATTGTCTCTAGACCCAGGGACTGCAACTTCGTGTCCTTGCCCCCGGGAGCCTCCACACCTTGACTGTCGGCTCTGAGTATCCTCAGACTGGGACCGGGGTTGGGGACACCCTCTGCCTCCCTGCTGTTCACACTCCCGGCTGGCGGTCCCTGAGGGCGGTAGGTGGGGACCACAGGGTTGCGTAGTGCCTGCTCTGGGGGGGGGGGGGGACAGGGCTGAGGCTGAGAGGGGGCACTGTGGTGGGGGGAGGCCAGGATGCGGGACAGGCTGAGTCACTTGTCCCTGCTGAGCGGTGGGTTCTGACCACACTGCTTTGGCCCAGGAGCCCCTGGGTGGTGGGGAAGCAGGAGTGAGACACGAAGTGGGGTGGGGAAGGCAGGGCGGCCCGCTGTCGCCTCTCCCTTTGCGTTGTCCTGCATCACTGGCTGGGACAGCCGTTGGCCGGAGGACTGCTCAGAGGACTGTGTCCTCAGAGGGGGCCCGGCCCTCACTTTACTAATAAGGAAACAGGCTCAGAGAGAAGTGAGTTGCCCGGTGATTAGACTTCAGACGACTCTCTCTCCTGCTCCGTCTCTCAAAGGTCGTGGTCCTCTCAGGGCAGAGTTTGGAAAGGGGTGGGGTCCTGAGCATGAGAACACTTACTGTTTTATGTCCCTCGGTCAGTGGCCGGCCCACCCAGGTCGCTTCCAGGGGGCTGGGGCTCAGGGAGGTGAAGGAGTGACACTGTGAGGGGCTCTGCTGTGCAACAGGCAGGACGCTAGGCGTCACAGACATCGTCGCATTGAAGGCTCCGAGCCCTCCGAGGCAGAGATCATCCACACTGCGCAGACCGGAGTTCAGAGAAGGCGGCGGCGGGGTAGGCAGGGCCGGGCAGGGCGGACGGAGGCTGGCAGCTGACCCGGGGCCATGTGGACCCATGAGGGCCACTCTGCTCCCCACGGCGGTGGGTGTGGAGAGGGTCTCACTTCTGACAGGAGAGGGAGTTGGGGGACGGTGCTCTCCTTCCCAACCTCTGACCTCTCTGGGACAGGGGATGGGTTGGCCTCATCTGGTGCCTCTTCAGATGAACCCTGGGCACCACCGGGGGCGGGGGGCACCTGTAGCCAGGTGCGCTTCCTCGTGACCGGCCACACCTATGTCTGCCCAGCATCCTACCTGCCCGGCCCTGCTCCTGTAGCCGTCCCCACCTCCATGCGTGAGGCTCTGCTGAGCAGGGCCAGCGCCGGGCCCCCGGGGCAGCAGCTGCTGCGGGTCAGGAGAGGCCATTTCGGCTCGGGTCTGGCTTTGTGGTTACTCGAGTGGCTGCAGGGGTGAGAGCCTGGGCAGGATGGAGAGTCCATGGGATTCCAGTTTGTGTCTGTCTGTCTGTCTGTCTGTCTCTGTCTCCTGGCTCCCCTGAGGAAACGCAGCTTCTTGGCCAGAAGCCGTTGGGCGTTGCTGTCTTCCTAGAGCCACCGGGGGTGGGTGCGTTGCAACCTCTTCGGCTACAGGCCAGAGGCTGAGCGGACCTGGCGAGGAGCTGGCTTCGGGGCCAGAGCAGTGGTTCCCAATGTGTACCCCACCTGTGAACCCCTTTTTAAACCCAGGCCTACACATTGTACCCCTTGTTTTTAAAACAGCTGTTTTGAAATACTGACACTTTTGTCCAATGCTCGTCTTAATATGAAAGAGTGGAAATGAGGTCGTAAGTTAGGAAAGAAAAATGACCACACCAGAAGTAGAAACCACAGATTTAATGTTACAATATTTGTCACAGTTCAATATGGAGCATGATGATCCAGCATTTAAACATTAAGTAAAGAAAACTACTTGAAAAGAATCACGATTAAAGACAACGCACTTACTCAGTCAATAACTTAAACTGATCCTTCTGGCTACCGACGTATTTATGTGTTTCAGGAGTTCTAGAACCATGGAAAATGGACTGACTGTTCTGAAACTGTGTGTCCTGATTGGTAGCAGAGCGGTTTGGGGGAGGGGTTCATAGCCACGCCCCCACCTAGCATCATTCGCTCATGGGCTCTAATTTGAACTGCCTCCATGAATGGTGATTCAAACTTACATTGTTTGTTCCATAATTAATGTTTTGCACTTTTTCTTGGTTTTTTTTTTTCACCATTACTGATTATTTTTCACGTACCCCTGAACAGCCCAGCACGTACCCCTGGAGGGAACCCATGGGCTAGAGGATAAAGTAGGGGAGAAGCAGAGCTGGAGGTGACTGCATGACTTGAGACAGCCAGTGAACCAGCTCCCGCCTGCTGGGCACAGACCCCTGCTGGCTTCGTCCTGGAGGGGGCCACGTGGCTTCCTAAAGAAGGCCTCTGCAGTCCATCTGCAGCCAATCTTGGCAAAGGGAGAATGCTCTAGATGAGGGGTTGTTAAACTGTGGCCTGCTGTTTGTGTAAATAAAGTTTTACACAACAAGGTCGTGCTCATTTGCTTATACATCATCTAAGGCTGCTTTCATGGGACAATGGCAGAGACCGCATGGCCAGCAAAGCAGAAGATACTTAACTGTCTGGTCATTTACAAAAAAGGTTACAGACCCCTGCTTGAGATTGCCAAAGATCTGGTCTCCCATCTCCAAGTTTGGAGGGGCCCCCAGGACTGAGGGGATGAGCCCAGCCAAGATGCAAAATGCCATGAAAACAAAATCGGGGTGGCTGGGCGCACACAGACCTGGAGCCTGGCAGGCGGAAGCCGACCTGTGCTCTGACCTCTTGACCTCTATGTCCTCCTGCCGCGGCTGCTTTAGCTTTCCGTCGTCAACATGGCCAACAAGGGACCCTCCTACGGCATGAGCCGAGAGGTGCAATCCAAGATCGAGAAGAAGTACGACGAGGAGCTGGAGGAGCGGCTGGTGGAATGGATCGTCGTGCAGTGCGGCCCCGACGTGGGCCGCCCGGACCGCGGGCGCCTGGGCTTCCAGGTCTGGCTGAAGAACGGCGTGGTGAGTGACGCGTGGGGCTGGGGGGCGGC